>CM055275.1:0-136001 GCA_029237695.1 Conchocele bisecta
CCCCAACCTCGGAACTCACGACGTCATTGTGCCGGGTACTGTTCGCCTCGCTTTCACTATTTCGCTAACGTCGACGGACGCGGACCGAACCGTCGTTCAGAACCTGGGTCGCGCCATAGTCAAGAAGACTATGATAAAGATTTCTGGTAATGAGGTGATGTCGATCGACGACAGCGACGTCTACCATTGCTATCAGGACCTGTGGAAGACGGCACAAGAGTGTGAAAACGCTGTCTATCAGGGTATTGACACCAGCAAAGATAAGAACGTAACCAAACTTCGAATCGGAGCTGCTAACAAGGCAGATAACAACGCGAGTGACAACGCGGTCGCTGGCGCTTACGGCAACCGCTTCTACATCCCGCTAGACTTTGAGTTGCTGGAGAGTCACATGCCCTACTATCAGAGCGCTTTGGCTGACCGCCTCGAATACGAACTAACGTTCATAACGACTACGGACGAGTTCTCATAGCCACCGACATGTTATCGACGTATACGATCGACAATGTTTCGCTGGAGTACGACATGGTCACGATGCCCAACCGAACTCATGCGATTGATCAGAACCCAGTACGCCGGGCGCGTGCCATACTTTACGACCGAGTTCTTCGCCATCGCAAGATGACGAAAGACAAAAGCGACACATTGTGGAATATTAATGTCAACGTACCCGCCCGCTCGATGAAAGGTATACTGATGCTGTTCGAGGAGGCTCGGTTCGCATTCGTGCTAGAAAAACCGACAAATTCTATAACCCCAAAATCACGAAGGTAGAGGTGACGATTGAGGAGTACCCAATCAACTCTACAGCGCGGGTCTTCGCGCGCACCAGCAGTGGGACGAAGTAAGAAAGCAGTTTGCTGCCGGCTCTAAGCGCTCTCCGGAGGTTGCAGCAGTTGCCAAAGACCTGCACCTCTCGTCCGTCTCCCTCGCGGAGTTCCTGAATACCAAATACGCACTATGGCTAGACATGCGAGCCAGCGACGACGACCAAATGCACGGTAGCGGACGTCAAGTTGAGAACGCTAGCGAGGGTGTGACGATCCAGATAACCAAAGAGGCTGATGGAAATGGCGCATTGAACGTGTACTTATATATAGTAATTACAGACGCACAACTGAACATCGAAGATGGCCGGTACGTCTCAGCGATCTACTGATTTAATAAAAAATCATCTAACGATTTATTTAATAATTCTAAAGAATTAATTTAGTACCCTGAGGTATACGTTATTGACCCCGGTGATAGGCTTCACGATTGGCTGCGTGGTTTATACCAAAAATTCCAGGGTGAGCCCACCCTATACGTGATTGATGATTGCTCAGCCAAGGCGGCGATGACCAAAAAGAAGGACATGCTCTCCGAGCTCACATTTTCTGGCCGCCATGCTAGGCAAAGCGTATGGATATCCACTCAAAAGTACAACGCCGTCCTCAAGGATCTGCGCGAGCAAACGAAATGGGTCGCCCTCTTTCACTGCAAGGACCGAGACTCATTCGATGACTGTCTTCGAGAGAATGACGTTATCCCAACGCGCGAGGAGCGCCTGGAGGTTCGACAGATGCTTTCGGAAACTTGTTAGAATAGTTAAATTAATTTTAAGAAAAATGAACTGCGACGAACTTCTCGATCAGCTAATGGAAGAAACCTCAACTCCGACTGCCAACAATAATGATCAGACAGAGCAATCGGAATCGGGGGTTGGTATTGGGTTGAGTGCAACGACTCCGAATGAAAATGAAAATGCGGCGCGACGACAGCGGCTAGCTGCGCTGGTTGCTGGGGGACAATCGGAGCATTATCTCGGTAGGCGTCTCTCAGTTTTTCAGGTGGATAAGATGTCAGATGCGGAGATCGATAAAATGTATGCGCGATACGAATCTAGGTTAGGTGCAGAGATGACAAAAACGCTCGGATCGGTGGCTATTCATTTGTACGCAACCGCCGTTAGTATACTTCTCCCTATACCAAACCGCGGGGATTGATTGAAGATCTAGAGACTGACCCTTTTATAGGTCACACTCTTAGAACAGCCTGCTGCTCAATTTATCACAAGTTTGGAATGTACTTAGCTCCGCTGACAACCGCGTTGACCACGGGTAAACACTGTCAATTTGGACATATATGCCCACGAACTATAAGCCCTAATATTAATATCATAAATGATGACACAAGACACACCCGCGAGAGTGACGGAGTTGAACCCGATTGCTCCAACACAATCGAACCCGAGTGTTACTCCGCCACTGGATGACATACCGCATATAAAAAATCCCAAAAGACAGGCAGCTGGGCGGGCGGCGGCTGCCACCCGAAAAGTTAAACAAGATAAAATATTCGCCGAGCTTCGAGAGGCTAAACAGTCGTTGCAATCGGGGACGGAGACAGCAAAACATCTGAAGACAGAGTTGAGTACAACAACACCCCAAATTCACGAATTGGAAGCACACCCAAATTCTTTGAATTTGTCACCCAATACCAACTGCCGTTGGAGTTGGGCGAATCCGATTGAACCCAAATTCGTGAATTGGAGTTGGGTTGTTGGTGGTGGTCTGGGAGTTGTTGGTGCCCTGTGCGTGTGGAAATACCCGAAAAAACAACCAGCCAGTGTACAGAAGAAAGTTACGAAACACCAATCGCGATTGGATGCACCCCATTTAAACATTGATCGCGAC
This sequence comes from Conchocele bisecta, assembly GCA_029237695.1. Taxonomy (NCBI): domain Eukaryota; kingdom Metazoa; phylum Mollusca; class Bivalvia; order Lucinida; family Thyasiridae; genus Conchocele; species Conchocele bisecta. Next base: position 2,676 of record CM055275.1, read on the forward strand.
CCCTTTTATATGCAATAATTTATAATGGCTGAACAAGATGGTAAAATGTTAGTGAATGCGCTTTATCACGCCGTGGTGATATCTGGTTTCAGTATCGGGTATGCTCGACTATCAAAGATGGCCCTAGGAGGAACCGCTCCCAAATTGGACTTTACTGTGAGAGACGTAGGCTCGCGACCTTAGATGTAGCGGCCGCAGTTTGGACCCGAGATTATCTAGTTAAAGCTGGAATTCTACCAGTTAATATATGGAAATAAATGGCTTCAATCGCAGTAATAGTAGGTGGTGCGCTTGTAAACGCATTGGCGTTCAGCGGTAGCAACTTTATATTCTCTAAAATGAAAAGCTCGAACGTGGATGAGGAGCGTAAGCGTCACGATTTAGCTGTAGAACAACTCAATAGCGCAAAGGAAGCGTGGTCGAAAAAACGAACCGCCCGTCTGGACTGGGTCAATGAAGAGCTTCGCCGCGAAAATCACGCCTCGCAAACTTTTCAGAACGTTGAAGAAGCCAACCGCGAGTACGCGCTGGCATATCCGCAGAAAAGTCTCGATCCAATGGATCGCGAGCCCCAACTTTCAGATTTCTATATACCGTCAGAGGCCTAAAAATACCGCGAGATCGCGTTCATCGTCGTGGGAATGGGTGTGGTGGGTCTCGTCGGCTACTATATAAAATAATTAATTAATTAAAACAATTTTTTTTTATAAAAATATATATATAGAACGATGTTAGTTGACGAACTTTATGACGCTATGATCGATGTAGGCTACACTGCCCAAAAACATCGTTTACCTGGTGCAAAGAGTATGATTCGTCTGGCCCGAGATTGTCTCGAGACGTGGCGCGAGGACGAAAAAGAGGCCACCCTTTTCGCAAAGCGGATGTTAGATTCCACAGAATTCCCTCTCTTGTTCCAACCCAAACGCGATTGGGGCTGCAGCGAAACTTCCAACAAAGGTTTATTATTAACGACGCAGTTACCGGACGAACTGGCGAGGGCATGTTGGAGATTGTCCGATATATTAGAATACTTCGCATACGATGAACACGCGCAAACTTGATACCAAACTAACGCGCAAGCTAGCGAACACGTACTATAGCCCCCGCGGGTACTGGAAGGGACTCGCGGCAATCAAGAACCTCGCGGCGGCGACCAAGGTTTCAGAGAACGCTGTCAAGGAATGGCTCAAGAAGCAGGCCATCTGGCAGATCTATTTACCCGCGCCTCACAATATTCCTCGCCCGAAATTCGACGTACCGGTGCCGAACCAAGTTCACCAAGCGGATCTCCTGTTTCTCCCTCACGATCGCGTCGGTCGCAAGACGTACAAGTACGCACTGACAATCGGTGACGTAGCGAGTCGTTATAAGGGGGCTGAGCCGTTGGTCACTAAAGAGTCTAAGGAGGTGGCCGAGGCTCTCTCCCGAATATATAAGAGGAGTCCTCTCAAATGGCCGAATCTTCTTCAGGTCGATCCTGGCCTCGAGTTCATGGGCGCGGTCTCTCATCTATTGTCTAAGCACAAAGTTTCTATCAGACGCGGCCGCGTCAACATCCACCGGGACCAGGGGATCGTGGAGCGATTCAATCGAACCCTGGCTGAGAGGCTGTTCGGACACCAATATGCCAAAGAACTTGTAGACCCTCATTCGCGGTCGACCGAGTGAGTGGCCAGACTGCCCGCCGTGGTCTCCGCACTGAACGGAGAGGTGACCAGATTAATAGGTAAGAAGCCCGTAGATGCCATCAAGTCTAAAAAGGTGACGAGCAAGCCCTCTGCCGTCTCGCGCGGGCGACCCGTTGGTTTAGAGGAGCAGCAATCGCCGATTGCGCTTCCATCGGATGTTGACGTCGTCCGGTACCTCTATCAACCGGGAGAGCTTGAAGGTAGCAGCCGCCGCGCGACTGATCCCGTGTGGTCAATGAATGTATATCATTTGGATCGCTCTATTACCAAACCCGATGAGCCCGTGCTCTATTATTTGGCTGATGGTCCATCTCGCGGTTTTGTTCGCGAAGAACTTTTTATGGTACCTTCTGACACCCAGTTACCCCCGATTGCTTAAATCAAGAGAGGTTATGTATGTATTCCGTCTGGTAACACGCGTCTTTTATCGTAGTTTGCCGATAGTCCTAATTTTCGTTGACAGTACGTTTTCATAACGCCGTCTTTCATTTTAAATCCTCTATTTTGCGCTACGTCTGTAATGTGTTTTCCATCTTCTGTAGTTTCGCTTAGTACTCGTTTATATCTATCCCATTTTAAATCGTTAGTTCTCTTGGACATTCCTTTCGCAGAGTTTTTATTAATTTGTTCAAATTAAATGTTTCTACGAAATAACACTTACTAGATAACGCTATCGCCCTATCTCCGCTGAATTCCATTTTGAAAAGTCCTGGCTCTTTTTCGCTCCATTTATCCCAAGCCAACCATTTCTTTTTTTCTTTTTCAAACTCGTCTAGTAAGTTAGGTCTAATCAATTCCTCTATCGTTTTTCCACTAACTCCTAAATACATACTATCCGTGTCCATCTGTATTAATTCAAAGTCTTCTCTTTTTACGTATTTGTCTAGAAATTCGTATTAAAATTCCAACATTCTCAATTTAGCTAGTTGATAAACGGATATTCCACAGTGGAAGGGGCTCTTTATTGCACACCGGGGTTTTCGGGAAGATATTTCGTACGCACATCTCCTATCTCTTCCAAATCATCAAAGAATGCAGATCTTAACGCTTTGTCAACACAGGTTTCGTCTTGTGTATATGTCGTATTTAAATGTCTCTCTTTTGCCTCTATCGTTTTTCCACAACACGAATTGCCTAATAATTTCATTATATCCGCTACTGGTTTCTTATTTGGTTCTACATCGCCTGTTCGTCTTGAGGCTGTAACTTCTTTTGCGAACCATTCGAAGGGTTTACCACTAATATAATCTATAACACGATGAACTCCCGTTATTTCTAGGCCGTGTTTTAAATACCATTTCAATAGTGGCGCGTACAGCAGTACTTTGGTGGCCGACATAGATCCCACCAATTTTCTTCCATTTCCTCTAGTTCTTCCAGTATCTTCCAAATATTTTATCATGTGTTCTGGAACCTCATCAACATCTACTTTTCTATTTATAAAAAGTGGAGACATTTCAGAAAACTTATCTTTTAAGTTGTGTGGAACTTCTATATCCACCTCCGCAAAACCCAAACCAGTCTCCAGATAAAACTCTTTTACAAAACTTTTTAATAAATTTAGGATTATGTGGGGTATTTATATGGTGTATAGTTTCTTTCCCACACGGCATATCTTTATTTATTTCGTAGATAAATATAACGCGTTTGCATCATACCCCAAAATAGCCTTGCAAGGTTTGTTAATTTCATTTGAGGAATTAGATCTAATATTTGAAACACCGGCTTTTCTGCATAGCGTGTAAATACGATTGATGGACCCCCGACTAGAGCGTCTTTCATCATTTCGTATGTTTCTTCTTTTGGTGCATATAGAGCATCCTCCGGTATAATCGTCTTTGAAGATTTTTGTTCTTTAATGGGTTCCTCTCAATAAATATTGTATAGCTACTCCAGGTAGTGTTACCGCATCTTTGAAAATATCCACACCTCTGTGTTTATAAAATTCACACATTTTTTCCACCGCTTCTAGGAACGGTGCTACATCTAAATCGTTATAATATTTCAACCAATCTCTGAAAGTTTTCATATTATTTTTTTCGAAAATTCTACGACATTTACTTAATTCTGTTTCGTCTAGTAACATTTTCCCAGATAGTTTGTAATACCAATTCTCTATATCCGGTAGTCCCGGGTAATCCAGCTTGTCTGTAGAATCGAACCACTCGTAAGGAAAGAAAGATTTCTGTCCTTTGCAGTCGTAGGCTTTTATCCAACTATCGTAACTTACACCGGGTCCTAGGTAAAGTATTACATCAAGAAATCTAAACTCCGGAGTAAATAGAAATATTGTCGCGTTCGCACCTTTTTCCAACCATTACTTTCTTCGTTGTTGATGACAGTTCGCCTACTAAATATTTCTTTATTAAGTTTATATCGTACTTACTGCTGTTAAAACCTATAACCGGTACTTGCTCTATCCACTGTTCGATCTTGGCGATTTGGTTTTTACGTAAATGTTCTGTATTAAACCCATATCTTGACCACACTTCTTCTCTTATAGCTTTTCCCCTGACTTTCAAATCTTCTACGAATTTTTCTATAAGTTTTGCGGGATCTTTATCACAAATATGAGTTACTGTTCCTGAGAAATTATCTCCTATACTAACGCTTACCGGAACGTGCTCGGCTTCGTACTCTAGATTATTACCGAGAGTTTCAAATTCTGGGTTGAGATATGCCTCAAAATCGTATACTATCTGATATGGATAAAGAGTAGTGTCGCAACCGATCTTTATATCTTTACCCGTTCTTTGGAATTCGCATTCCCACATAACTACTAAGTTGAATTCTTTGCTTCTTCTAATAAATGTATCTCTTCTCATAGTGGATAAGCGTTTGTTTTTTCTATGCTTTGCATGAATCTCGCACCCGTGCCAGTAACAGCCGTGATATTGATATACGGTATTGTTTTCTTGGCAGTATCCATCTACTGGAGCTCCTAAAACCCATCTTTCACCACCGTGTCCACACTGTTCGTGGTGAATGTGAATTCCCTCGCGCTTTTCCACAGAGTACATCCAATCGATCGCCCCATAACTGTTAGAACTTTTTGGGTAGAACGCTTTATCGAACGACGAACGCGGGCGCTCTAAATAATTACCATCACATATTACTTTTGTCTCACCTTTCATACATTTTGGTCCGTGTCTCTTCATATTACTCGCTTTCGTGAATTTCTGTTTGCAATTATCGCAGGCGTAAATTTTAGATAGTTTTTTAAGGTTTTTTATCAGAAATGCGTGATTATTAAACAGTCCTATTGTCATTGGTTTATTACCTATTTCCTTGTAGTGTGCTGGTACCTTTTTCAACCACCATACGTCACATTCGGTCGGTTGATATACTTCTATACCGATTTTAAAAAACTCTTCAACCTTTTTCAGGTCTGAAAAAGGAATTGGTGAAACCACATTATTACCGAAATATTGCTTACTAAGTTCTTTCGCTTTTTCTGTACATCTGTCAGGTCTGATACCTGTCATATGCATAGCTAAACACCTGAACAGACAAAGGTCGTCATTATACTTATCTAAAGAATACACACCTTTTCTATTCCTCAACCATTCTGGAAGTTCTCCTCCCGCCGCTTCTTTGGAGTGTAGTCCCAAATCTATTCCCCTACTGCCCTGTATTAACTTTACAAAAACTTCTACCCATCTTACAAACTTCCACTTTGTATTCGGTCTGTCTATTTTATCGGACATTATTCGTGTTTGCTCCTTATCTGACAGCCATTTTTTAACGGTTTTCATTGATGATAGTGGTTCGCTACCACCGAGATTTTTGTGAAATATTAGAGTTATAGGTTTTCCATTTTTAGTTTCCTCCATATGTTCTAGCTTGTAAGAATATGAATATCTCAAATAAAAATTTGTTGTTAGATACGGAGCGAGTTTATCGGACATGCGTTTAGACTCGTTGATGTCAATGTTTTTACGAAAGGATAATGTAACTACACGTCTTCCATTTTCTGCCTTTTCCAATGTTTCATCATGAGCCCCCAATATTTATTCACCTTTTTCCACTATCGCGCGAACGATAGATCTTTTCTTATTATTTGCTATTGGGTGTCTAATTTGGGACGTACTTGAAGGTAATTCTTTTGAATTAATTACACTAGCCCTTAACCCCGCAATACTTTCTTTTTGAATTCTGTTACCAACTTCCTCCGCTTTGGATATGTCTTTAAAGGCTCCTCGTTTGTGGGCGCGGGTAAACCGCTTCATAAACGCCTCAGTCTTTGTGGAGTTTATAAGATTTGTCAACCCCCTAACTCTCAAACGTTTACTATAAGTAATCCCTAGAGATTCGGCTTCTCTTCTCAAACTTTCGATTTCTGGCGTTATCATATTTTCTGTAATATATAACCTATGAAATTTATCTGTTCAATTGGTCGCGAAAACATTATGTTTTTTTTCACGTCCAATTGAATATAAACATATACATATACATATATAATGGAGTGTGAGACTTGTTGTAAGACGTTTACGCGTAAAGACTATCTACGAAGGCATCTAGCGAGACGTAGAAAAATTCCTTGTGTCCCCCCGCAATTTCAATGCCCCAGATGCCCTTGTAAATTCGTTAGTGCCCAAACTCTTTGTAGACATAATCAACTACGCTGTCAGGTGGCTACAGGTGAACGTGGTAGACTAGAGCTGGTAGAATTAGTTGCTGATCTGCGAAATAAATTAGCTATATTAGAGGAGAAAAATGGGGTGTTGGAATATAAACTATCACTCGTGGGCACATCCAATCGTGAATTGGTATTGCATTAATTATTTTCTCAAACATTCATACAATTTCCTCGTGGGGGTATTATAGGGGGTTGCAAATTTATGAATTTGCTGTCGGGAAACAATTTCCTCGTTAACCAATTTTGGATTTTTCTGGGGTGGTGGGGGTATTATAGAGGGTTGTAAATGATACCACCGTAGGTGGTATCATTTTGACTCCCTATATACTACTCGACTACATAATATTTGATAACAAACCTCAACATCGATATTGAAAAGGAATATTGACACGGGTATATTTACCTGTCTCACCTATTCTATGTTTTGTTTATGACCGGTTTGTTTGTAAACAAGTAGCAAGTTATCGTCTGCGGACTATAGTGACCTGGGTTCGAGTCCCGGTGGGGCCCATTCTGATTAAACAATCATTGTTATTTTCAATATTACTGGTAAACATATTGTAGGGTGCTTTTTTTTGCATCTGCCTGTTTATTGTCTTAGTGCGTTTTTCACTGAATGCAACAACTATAGCTTGTACCACACTAACGTACTGCGGTGTGTGTACATAAGAAACTGGTGTATATAATTTAAGATACCTGTGATAATTGACAAAAATATCGCAAAAATGAACAACTGGTGATCTGAGAATCCCCATTGCAACCCCCTAAGCATGTTAAGGGGAATGTGACGGCATGAACCCATGTCTATATTGTCCAGTATATATGTCTGAATAACACACACTTGAGTGGGGTATTTCTCCCTAAGAACGTGTACAAATAAGCCGTGTTTCAGGTATCCGGACCGACCCTGTTTTTTTGATGTGGTCGTAATTGTTTTCATTAATTTAAAAAAAATAAAGAAATAAATTGTTACTTCAATATTTTTTATGTAAAAAGTATATTTAACTAGTTAATCATTGTTATGCACAAAGTGTGTTTTAAACCAATACTGTAAGTATAGCTAATATTTAAAACAATATTTGTTAGTTTTCACTTATGTTTGCCTAAAAGAAATTGACAACCTACCGACCAAACCTTTTTTCAGCATGTAACCTGAACAACAGCTAATTTGTTTAGGCCTTATTAGTTAATACTGTCTGCTATTGTAATTTAGTGATCATTTTATTGTCGCGCCCGCTTACATTTCGGAAAGCGCGATATAGCTTGCAAGTTGTTTCTTTCTCTTCAGTATGGGTGAACTTATAAACAGTTTTGGCGTTGTATTATTAAAACTGAATAGTGTAGATAATATCTAGGTTTACTCCTGTGTAAGTGAATGTGATTGATCCATGATAATTCTCCGGCCAATCCATTCGTCAGAAAATGATTTTCACACTAGTCCGTTTATTAAATTATTTTTTTTAATATATATATATGAAAATACAGTGCAGATACTGATGAGACGGCTCGAAAGCCGGCTCATCTGGAACTACATAAAGTTTGAAAATATTGCTGTAGAGTCTGTGGTGTTAAACATGTTAAAAGGGTTAATAACGGTATGTGGCTATTGACCGCTATTCCCTTTGATGTCCAGCAGATATGTTGGCAGTAATACACCCTTTGTCATCTGCTGTTTTGAATATTTCAAATAGTTTCCACTAAAGCTTGTTACTCCAACATATTAGAATCACCTCATTGATTTCGCCAAATACAGTTCATGCTTTGCATGACATTTCATTTGAGTTTCGGATTTCTCGCTTTCGCATTGTGCACTCCTTCAGGGTGCACATACAACTGGTATTTATTCAGAGTCTGCAATTCGTTCATCTGAAAATAAATACACAAATTAATTAATGGCGACTAGTCTTTGCCCTGATGAGGCCGATCTGGGGCTTCGCAAACACCTTTATACCCGTAATATCCGCCACCGGTCCATGTTTATGTACCGCAGGATGGGGGCATATTATTATACCGGGGTTTTGCAGTCTGCGAACATAGATTACCCACTATGGGCCGGTTTGCGGGTGTGGGGATGCGGGGAATACAAGGTAATGGCTATAACTAATAAGAGTTGAGAAGTAGAAATGCAGGAGTTGTGGATATGTGGGAAGGGGGAAACTATTCTGTGACACTGGGAGTTGGTACATTAACACCAGAAGAAGTGACAATATATACAGTCATTGTATTAACATTACCACTTACCTGATTGAAATGACGATCATATGATGACTAGAATTACGTGATTGATTTGGCGCAAATGTGAACATCATTTTTTTCTACAGAAATGGCACTTTCAACAGGTAATATCTTATTTTTGTTAGTAAATATAGTTATTTTAATGCGTTTTCAGTTCAGCCATACCTCTTCTGGAATGAGCTAGAATGCCCCAAATCACATGTACGTGATAAAAGAATTCCCGGGGAGCATGCAACCGGACCGCCCTAGCTACCTCCCGGGGAGCATGCACCCGGACCCCTCTAGCTACCTCCCGGGGAGCATGCAACCGAACCCCCTAGCTACCTCCCGGGGAGCATGCAACAGAACCCCCATGCTACCTCCCGGGGAGCATGCAACCAGACCCCCCTAGCTATTTCCCGCGCTTCATGCGGTCGACCACCACAGCGCTTTAATTTGTTTTGGGGAAATGCCTGATTACTGTCTTGTATATCCCATTCAACCCTACAGACCATAAAGCCAACATTTGCAAACACTGTAGATCCAGATGAGCCAGCTTGTAACTTGTATAACCCATTCAACCCTACAGACCATAAAGCCAACATTTGCAAACACTGTAACATTGCCAATATATGTTCAGAAACGTTTAAATCTTAGCAATTAATTCCCACGAAATAACAATTCATTCCCTCGAATTAACAATTCGTTCCCGTGAAATAACAATTTGTTCCCTCAATTTAACAATTCAAACAGCTTCAAAGTAGATCAAAGCTGGGCGCCAAAACAAACAATTGTAAATTTGAGGGAACGAATTGTTAAATTGAGGGAACAAATTGTCATTTCATGGGAACGAATTGTTAATTCGAAGGAACAAATTGTTATATCGTGGGAACAAATTGTTAATTCGATGGAACAAACTGTTAAATTGAGGGAACAGATATTACTATTTAGTCTCTGTATTTATTTTTTGATGTGCAATGATCATGCTTTATAATTTGTCAAAAATGTTATTTATGCAGGTGACGCATATAATTAGTATAAGCAATTACAAAATATCATGCATCATTTGCATATAAAAATAGCCTGATACCACCGCGAGTCACTATCAGTAAAATAAATATTACTAAATGATTATATCTGTATAGCGGACACTTATAATTTTTAGAACTGGCGGAATAGTGACATAATTATACACTTATTTAATTCCTATAAAGAACAGTTGTACCTACTGAGTGGACATGTACCTTTAACATTATCGTGTACTATTATATTCATAGGGAATGTAAGTACGACACATATACAACGACATATGTTAAATATAGCGCTGGCATCCTAATAACTGTATGTTAAGTTCTTGTCTGTCGTTATTATCATAGCATATTAAATTTGGTAATTCAATATTCGTGTTGTGTCAAATATTTTAGGACTTGACTTACCTGTTGTGCTATTATACATCTACCTTCCATGTGCTACCTTTATATATACATGTGCTACCTTTATATACATGTGCTACCTTTATATATACATGTGCTACCTTTATATATACATGTGCTACCTTTCAACACTATATACTTTTATAGTGGTAGTGGCAAACATTGTAGATCCAGATGAACCAACTCATGACGAGCCGTCTCATCAAGATCTGCACTTTTGCAAGTACTTTTCATATTTTTGAGAATAAAACACCCCCTTCTTATAAATAGACTAGTCTGAAAATCATTTTGTGACAATTGGATTGTTTGCAAAATTAACATATCAAAGTCCATTCGAGTTACTTAGGGGTGAAAGGGTTAATAACCCGCCTCTTCAATTACCTCTCTTATCACATCGTCGTCGCTGATTCAGAATATATTAATTCATCGACAGTTTTCCATAAAACGTTCCCCAGTGAAGGCTCAAACAATCACCATTGAATAGCGGTACAAATAAAGCACAACTGGAGCATGGCTATGTGTGCATGGGGGGACAATTGTTCCATAACTACATGTATGTACAGGCAATAGTGAATGGTAGTGCTGCATCAAATGTGGCTGTTACTGGAGAAATGGGGCTTATGGGATTCGTGACCAATGTAGCTCCAGATCAAATAGCTCGCCCATGTAGCCTGATAAAGGATCTATATTGCTTGTTAGAAGCACGACAGGCGTTTCATTGATGGAATGACGAACAGTGCAGATCCTGATCAGACTGCGGATGCACAGGCTGATCTGGATCTACACTGGTCGCAAAATCCATAAGCCCCATTTCTTCCGTCACAGCCACGTATACTGCTGACAATGATTCCGAAAATCATCTTTATTTTCTGTAAATGACGTTGCGGAATTAAATTCTTGAAACTTTATTTGCTTATTTGTCATCATCCATATTTTCCCAATGCGACCGCGGTGCTCAAGGTCAGATGACATTTTTTTTTATTTTGCTTGAAGGTTTTTGTGGGCATAGTCATTCATCTGTTAATGTATTCTTATTAGGGCCCCGCCGAGATTCGGTAGTACCCTATAGGTTTCGCCCTGTCCATCCTTTTGTTTTGTAACGTTTTTGTAAGAGTTTCTAAAATCACCCATAGCTAAGTGCATCGACCGACCACATTTTCTCGTTTTGAAATGTTTTAGGTGCATTACGAACGTATTTGTCTAATAATAATGCTTACATGAAATATATTAAAAAAACTGCGGTTTGCAAAATTTTCTAGAATATTATGCCGTACATGGTTACGTACACTTCTATCATTGTTTACTTTATAATATCCATACAATTCACAACATATATTATGCAGGGGCATAAATGTCCTTTGTTTGTTTATTGATCGACAAGGCATTACCAACCTTAGCATTACTGCTGGATTACACCAGCCGGCTCATGTTATCCGATCAATTAACCCTTTCACCCCTAAGTCACTGGAATGGATTTTGCAGCCAATGCAACCGTCACAACATAATTTTCAGACTAGTCCATTTATGAAAAGGGGGTATTAAATTCCTTTAAAGAAGTGCCGATCCTGATGAAGACGGCTCGTCACGAGCCGGCTCATCTGGATATGTACTGTTTGCATAAACCGCTATAGCAGGCTTTCGGGTTCAAACATATAATAAACAGTTTATCAGAAATAGTTTGTTGAAAGTAGTTATGATACTAGTGTGACTGCATAATAAAAATTATGTAGGCGTTGCAATGAAATGTATTAAAGAGTCTCGACTCGATTGGATATTGTCACTCCATCATTTCTGAAGTAATTGGGTATTTCAAAATTTTAATTGGGTAAAATAAAATCACACTACTGTTTACACATCAGCAGACCACAATTATTGAATAGTTTGTTTCTAATTGAAAACATGTCTTGGTGTTTCATTAGAATTGTCTCCTTTGAGACAATTGTAGTAATGAAATACCAAGATGTGTTTTCATGGAAAAATAAGAAAAATATGCTATATATGTGGTCTGTTTATTGCTTTCTGCAGCATGATAAAGATACCACAAATTTTTCATTGCTTTTTGATAATCACTACTTCTGATTTCAATTAGGTTTTTGGCAATTTTAATGAGGTATTTAAGCAAATATGCACCTTATCTGGAGCTCTGGCTGAAGGTCATGCACATATATTTAATGTGTTGCTTCCTGCTGTATCAGAAGCAATAAAGCAATCTGTATATTAGTAAACCAGAAAGAAATACTAGATGCAAGTCGATGGCACAACAATTGCAATATACCCACTTGCGCATCTACGGGCCGTTTCACTAAACTTCGTACGACAAAGACGTTTCGTAAGTGCAAATTTAGGATCGTCTTGCAATTTCAATTGAAGGATTTACCGGTACAATTTTACTTCTTACCAGGGCAAAATTGTGAAATTCTAAGTCCAAAATGGGGAGATAATTCATAACCCTGGAGTCAGATAAAATATGTGCTGTTCACTTGGCACATATATACACCATAAGGAAGCCACATACCAAATATGAAGTTTCCAACTATTACAATTCCTGCATTTCCTAGTCTTGCCTGATAAACTTGATATCAAAGTGACACTGTATTTGGTGAATGCACAGTTGCTTGATAAATGCCCATCTCTGTACAGTTTGCCTGTGTGCCCATATCTGTACAGTTTGCCAGTGTGTACCTGATAAATGCCTATCTCTGTACAGTTTGCCTGTTTGTACCTGATAAATGCCCATCTCTGTACAGTTTGCCTGTGTGTACCTGATAAATGCCCATTTATGTACAGTTTGCCTGTGTGTACCTGATAAATGCCCATCTCTGTACAGTTTGCCTGTGTGTACCTGATAAATGGCCATCTCTGTACAATTTGCCTGTGTGTACCTGATAAATACCCATCTCTGTAGAGTTTGCCTGTGTGTACCTGATAAATGGCCATCTCTGTACAGTTGGCCTGTGTGTACCTGATAAATGCCCATCTCTGTACAGTTTGCCTGTGTGTACATAATAAACGCCCATCTCTGTACAGTTTGCTTGTGTGTACCTGATAAATGCCCATCTGTATACAGTTTGCTTGTGTGTACCTGATAAATGCCCATCTCTGTACAGTTTGGCTGTGTGTACCTGATAAATGCCCATTTCTGTACAGTTTGCATGTGTGTACCTGATAAATGGCCATCTCTGTACAGTTTGCCTGTGTGTACCTGATAAATGGCCGTCTCTGTACAGTTTGCCTGTGTGTACCTGATAAATGGTCATCTCGGTACAATTTGCCTGTGTGTACCTGATAAATGCCCATCTCTGTACAGTTTGCCCGTGTGTACCTAATAAACGACCATCTGTGTACAGTTTGCCTGTGTGTACCTGATAAATACCCATCTGTATACAGTTTGCTTGTGTGTACCTGATAAATGCCCATTTCTGTACAGTTTGCCTGTGTGTACCTAATAAACGCCCATCTCTGTACAGTTTGCTCGTGTGTACCTGATAAATGCCCATATGTATACAGTTTGCTTGTGTGTACCTGATAAATGCCCATCTCTGTACAGTTTGCCTGTGTGTACCTGATAAATGCCCATTTCTGTACAGTTTGCATGTGTGTACCTGATAAATGGCCATCTCTGTACAGTTTGCCTGTGTGTATCTGATAAATGGCCATCTCTGTACAGTTTGCCCGTGTGTACCTGATAAATGCCCATCTCTGTATAGTTTGCCTGTGTGCACCTGATAAATGGCCATCTCTGTAGCCTGTGTGTACCTGATAAATGCCTATATCTGTACAGTTTGCCTGTGTGTACCTGATAAATGCCCATATATATACAGTTTACTTGTGTGTACCTGATAAATGCCCATTTCTGTACAGTTTGCCTGTGTGTACCTGCAGGTTGCATGAAGGCTGGGATGAGGAAATAGAGCGAATCAATAGGATGCTGTACGGAGGAAGACCTTCCAATGTGGTGGCCCTCGAGGCTCGCAATAGGGCGAACGAGCGGATGATCTCCCATCTTAATATACAGGTATGTAATTGAATTTCAATCTCAATCCTTTTTAAACTAAATACTTTATTTGTTCTAATAGTAGCCCACTCTCTAATAGTAGCCCCCCTCCTATATTTATGCAACCGCCACCAAATGGTGAGGGAGGCATATAGTGTTACCGGCGTCCGTACGTCCGTACATGCGTACGTCCGTCCCGAAACCTTAACGCTCGGGTAAATGGCTTATACTTTCTGTTTCCTTGGTCGGATCTGCTTCACATTTCACACACGCATTGCTCCAATGGTCCAATGGTCTTAATATACAGGTATGTAATTGAATTTCAATCTCAATCCTTTTTAAACTAAATACTTTATTTGTTCCAATAGTAGCCCACTCTCTAATAGTAGCCCCCCTCCTATATTTATGCAACCGCCACCGAATGGTGAGGGAGGCATATAGTGTTACCGGCGTCCGTACGTCCGTACATGCGTACGTCCGTCCCGAAACCGTAACGCTCGGGTAAATGGCTTATACTTTCTGTTTCCTTCTACCGCCCTGTGACACATTCATCCCGCCTCCGCTAAGCCCAGGGTCAAGGTCACAGACTTGATGCGTTCTAAACCTTAACGCTCGGGTAAATGGCTTATAATTTCTGTTTCCTTGCTCGGATCTACTTCACATTTCACACACACATTGCTCCAATTGTCCTCTACCGCCCTCGCTTCTTTTGCTGCCAGCGGGGGCATTCGTGTGCCGACAGGCCACACTTCTATTTTCAAATTATTATGCCCCTGCCACCGAATGATGCGGGGGACATTTAGTGTTACCGACGTCCGTTCATCCCGTATGTGCGTCCATCCGACCTGAAACCTTAACGCTCGGAAAAATTCCTTCCACGGACCTGCTTGATATTTCATACACGCATTGCTCTAATGGTCATCTACTGCCCTACAACAAATCCATGTTCGTCCCGACCCTGCTAAACCCAGACAGGGTCAAGGCCACATACTTGGTGCGTTCAAAACGTTAATGCTCAGGTAAATGTCTGTTTCTTTGATTGGATCTGCTTGACATTTCACACATGCATTGCTTTAATGGTCCTCTACCGCCCTGTGACAAATCCACGATCGTCCCGCCCCTGCTAAGCGCAGGGTCAAGGTCGAATATTTGATGCATTTGAAACCTTAATGCTCGGGTAAGTGTCATATAATGTCTGTTTCCTTTATTAGATCTGCTTGATAGTTCACACACGCATTGCTTCAATGGTCCTCTACCGCCCTGTGACAAATCTGCGACCATCCTGTCCCCGTTAAATTCAGGGTCATGGTCACATACATGTACTTGGTGCTCTGGTAAGTGTCTTATAATGTCTGTTTCCTTGCATAGAACTGCTTGATATTTCACACCCCCATTGCTCTGATGGTCTGTTTTTATGCTGTGACAAATCCACGCTTTTCTGGCCCTCTATGCGTTTTCAAGTGTGCCTCGTTTTCTTTGGCTGCCAGCTGGGGCATTTGTGTGCCGACAGGCCACATTTCTAGTTTTATTTTCATATAGTAAAGTCCTATCAACATTCAAATTTCTGTATTTTTATGCAATTTCCATGCCAAAACTAATTCAGAAAAAGTTATACGTAACAGTACACCTGGTCTAATTCCCTATCTGGGACCTCTGTAATGTAATGTGTTAAATTGTTCAACCTTATATATCTCTATAGCGGTGTTTGCAGTGTATATCTAGATGAGTCTCATCAGGATCTGCACTTTTTGCATGTAATTATTAAAAACAACTTTATTAATGGACTGGTCTGAAAATCATTTTGTGACGATTGGATTAGTCGGAAAATTAACATATCAAAATCAGTTCCAGTTACATGTACATGTATTTAGAAATGAAATGGTTAACTTATGTTAGAGATCGATCTTATGTGGTGTTGCAAACAGTGTAGCACCAGATGAGCTGGCTAGTAACGAGCTGTCTCATCAGGATCTGTACTTTTTTGCAATGGTGAAGCAGCAGGGGGGAGTAACAAAATTGGGGGGACCTCGCCAGCGTCCATCGAGCCTCCCAGCCCCATTTCGGCCTCCATATTTCGTTATCCTTGCCCTTTTCTGCGTCCACCGAGCCTCCCAGCCCCATTTCAGTCCCTATTTTGTTATCCTTTCCCTTTTCTGTGTTTACCGAGCCTCCCAGTCCCATTTCAGTCCCAATGTTGTCATATTTTGTCATAATTTCTCATAATTTGTCATAATTTAATTTTATAATTTTCTTAAAATTAATTAATATGAGAAATAACACCCTATTAGAGATAATAAATCCATAAGTTATACTCAGTATATGTAATCACACAATGGTTCTAGTTAATTGTGCGTGGTTGAAGACAACAGGTAGTCACGAGAGGTGTCATCGTACCGGCATTTACGAGTATTGCAAACATCACAGGGCATGGATGAGAAGAGGATCCGTTTCGCCTCGCCCATGTCGGCATTGTGTGGTAGGAACCAGATCCGAGTCACTGCTATGTCCACCATGCGGTGGCACTCAGGCTACGCATCAACTGGTTAGCAAGGAATTACGTGCTCGCAAGTATTATCGTTTAGTAATAATTCAAATCAGAATGTCAGTTATAAAGATAAAACCGATATTGTATCAACGTTAAACAGCGTTCCCATCCGACCGCTGCAGTGTAAGTAAGTAAGTAAGTAAGTAATTTGTTTATTATAGTGACATGTGTAAACGTACAAGAATACATATAACATTGATAATCATACTAATTACACCCGGCCCATGGACCTATATGTCACCTTGTTGCAACATAAATGTTTCACTTGATTAAAATAATGTCTGGTGTTTGCAGAACATAAGTTTCTGGTTACATGCATTTGCCGGACAATGACCGGACCAACGCTCAGCCCCCGACCCACGGTCACAACAGCTTACGGAACATTTTACTCATCAATACTGACAGCATTGATGTCTTAATGCGACCGTATTCTGTATTTCACCTTATGGAGGTCACGGTGTGTATTGATTTAAACACACACACACCCACCAAGACAGACGCCGGTGTATTTCTCCAATAGCGATTGTCGTGTAATGCACCAAGCTATCGAGGTGATCTATATATTACTTCCTGGTATGGACAGTTTGTGGTTTATAGAAATGTATGGTGGCCGGTGGGTGACATACTCACGGTGGTGTTGTAACTTTTCCTCCCACTTTATCACCCAGTTTTAACCTAAATGTATCCCAATTAGTATTCTCAATCTTGGGAAGGGTGGCACGTGCTTTCGTTCTAATAGTATTTTTTTAATCCTCATATCGAGACATCTCCTCCACCACCGATTCGAACTCGACATCAGATATATTGTTATCGTCCAACGCTTTGGACACGATAACGTCGATGCTATTTGTCTTAAACCTCGCGAGAACCAATATTCTGTCGTGCTTTCTACGTTTATTTTCGAATTTCCTTCCCGCCACTCTGAACGCCATACATAACAACCCCGACCCAGTGGCTACACCACTCAATCCCGTGGCAATAGGAATTGCCACGATTGTAGATAACAATGCAGCGGTTCCGGCCCCACCCATTATAGAAATTGCTGCCAGCACGGTGCTCACCCCCTCCACTATATTTGCTGCTCGTCTATATTTTTTAGCATTTACCCTCCGAGTTTCCCCCTCTTGTTTTAGAATATCCTGCATCTCTATGATATTGTCCAACCTAAACTCTGAACTTATTTCGCCAAAACCAATATCATCCAATCCGCGATTGGTGTCCAACATTGTTGGTATTGGAAGCGTGCTCGGAAGGGTGATTCGTTCATATTATCCAATATATTAGTATTTTACAAATTTATTTCAATCAACAATGTCACAACAGTGGAAGAACTCGCTGGGCTAGCGATTTTCGTAACAAAGTTAATAACACTACCTTCGGAAAGTCTAATTGGATCATCACCGGCGAACAAAACCACCCCTGAACGCCGTCCAGCGAGTTTAGAGGCTCCACCCCCCCCCCCCCCCCCCCCCCCCCCCCCCCCCCCCCCCCCCCCCCCCCCCCCCCCCCACCCCCCCCCCCCCCCGTTCTTCCCCATCCACTACGAGATTTGCGATGCCCGCTCCCACAGGTTTACCACTAGCATTAACCGAACAGACCGCCATTCGTCGAACCGTACCTGGAGATGTCATGACGTATCCCCCATATCTATTGCTCGCTTTGGCACCGAATGAATATTCATAGGCCCCCTCATTTAATGGCCCCCTCTTCTCGGCCCAAACTGTGATGATGGGGTTTCTGCTGCGTAATAACTTAAACTGCTATACAGATGTGTCCAACAATGCGGCAAGCCCATCGATAGCGGTATGGGCCTCAACACGAACCTTTTCAGAGGTATCCTCAAGGGCTGCTTTGTGAGCGCCTTTACGAACTCGGTTTAGTTTATCGGAAACTTCCATAAACTCTGTTTGGGCCTCTTCCCGAAATTCGGTTATTTTTCTGCCTAGTTCAGTAAGTGCTGTCTGGTCCTCAGAGCGCAACATCCCATAGGCTTCCGTAAGGTCCGTCTGTATATCTGATCGGACTTTCTCAATACCCGTCCGGACTTCCTCAATCCCCGTCCGGGCCTCTTAGTGAACTTGTGCTATAGATGTTAGGACGTCCGTTCTCAGTTGTGTTATACTTCTACGAATGTGCTTTGTAGCTGAAGTCACAGTGTCATCAACCAGTGCTACGGTTTTCCCTGTAGTTTAAAAATCACTCTCTGTTGGGGTGAATCCCCCTTCTGCCGGTTCCAAATTCTTTGAATTTATATTTGTCACCCAATCCCGTTCAAGGGAAGAACTACCTGGTCCGTATATACCTCATAATAATTTTCTTAAAATTAAATTATAATATTGGGGGCACATTAACTCAATTGGAAATTTCTAGGACGACCGAAATCGGGTAATAGTTCTTCAACTCTCTCGCTTGATCATCAATAATAGAGACCGTAAATTCGTGGATATGTTCCGATTCCAAAACTTTCATCTCAGGGCGTGGGAAGTCTAAAGTCACAGTATCCCCAAAGAAACAATCACTGTCTCGCACGGTTTTCAGTAATGTGCTGGGAGATCCGTCTAACATGTTGTACGATGTGTTCACCCGATCCAGGTATACCCTGAGATTTTTCGTGAAGGCGAAGTCCACCGGGTTATCACCGACGTACTCACCCGAGACAAACACTCCTTTATTTGCGGAGTATGTCTCTCTAAAACCGAGTTGAATACCCAACATCGGGGAGATCATTATCTGGTGGTCTGGGCTGATGGTCATTGTTGCAAGTCCGGTAGCCTTCGATACTGTGAGGTTGACTATACCGTCAAGCTCTGTGGAAACAAAGTCTATGAGCTGTCTTATTCCCCACAGGCCGTGAGGCAGCTTTACGCCTACTTGTTGTCCATCCTTCACATAGTAAAACCCTTCGCTCGTCCCCACATTCTGCCACCCAACCGTGAAGGCGATTGATCTGAGGCCTACCCGGCGTTTTCCGCAGCAGTTGTGGATTGACTTCTGAAGTTCACAACTCTCTTTTTGAACATTAGTGATAGTAGCAAACATAATAAACTCCGATTAAAATGTTGTTGGATACCAAGGTATTTAGCTTCAATTAAAAAGGCAAAGTACGATGTGGGAGGTGTGTACTACTTAACGGTAGGAATCCATTACTTAATTAGAAAGATAATACACCAAACAATAATAGTAAACGAAACAATAAGAGTAAACGAACTAGGCGGAAAAATAACCGAAGACACCGGATTTGATACAACTTTTTCAAACATATTTGATAATTATAGGCTGCCCAAAATTACTACCCAAGAAACCCTAGACGCGTGGAAAGCAACACCGATGCAGTTTTAACAAAACCAGTTAAATTTTGCTGTGTTGTGTGCCACAACCGGGTGTGGTGTCTCTTACAAAAACCACATGGAGCATAAGAAAGCTCTCTGCAAAAGTGTTTATACTTTGCACGTCTACTACACTATTAGGAGGATCATACAAGAGATGAGCGTGAAACCTCCCCCAGAGAATAATTGGGACCTCTATACAGCCTGTACGACCACAAAGCCTACGAAAGAATATGTGACGAATTTCAGATTTCTAAAAATACCGACTGAAAACAGAAAACAATTACTGAAAATGGTGGGTTAGGTGATATATTTCTAAACAACAATATCGTAACCCGCAATGGGGGAAGTTTAGATTCAAACACTATGACATTCGGTGCGTCTTCAGATCCACCAATACACTGTAATTTCGCCGGCTGTAAATACCTTCCATCTGTCATACGGCACGTCGACAACATAGAACAAAGCGAGCACGTCGAGATCGGCTGGGGACTTTCATTTTGGGTAGGGGGGAGGGGTTCACCAGGGCTGGGGTTACCCGTCTCAATGACTCCATTCGCACATACGTCTGGGCCATCCTCGGCTCACAGGCGCAAGCGCGCACTTCTATAATAGGAGACGTCAAGGCGTTTGACGAGCAAAAACAGTTCTAGGCAAATGTCGAGGACGCAATAAACAGACCGGCGGCGATCAATCGGTATCAAGACATTTTGTAGAATGCCAGCATCCCACTAGACTATGTATTTGTATGGGATCTTTATAGCGCGCCGAGCAATATGATACTACGAGACGACCCGGTTGACGGTTACAATAATCAGCTCGTAATCGCCACCGCCGATCAAAAAATCGGCTACAACGCGAACATGAACACGGATATCATCAAGAGCACCCCCAAGACGGCCGGGGTCAAGAGCACCCCCAAGACGACCGGGGTCAAGAGCACCCCCAAGATGGCCGGGGTCAAGAGCACCCCCAAGACGGCCGGGGTCAACAGGGGTGAGGGTGGAAATTCAAATAAATTTGAAAAAGATGTCATAAAATCACAAAAACCCATCCGAGAACCCCCAAGTCATGAATCGGATACACCACCAAGTTCCACCTCCGCACCCCCAAGTCATGAATCGGATACACCACCAAGTTCCACCTCCGCACCCCCAAGTCATGAATCAGTTACACCACCAACAACCCACGAGGAGAAATTAGGGCTCGTCGTCGCCCTCGTGGTGATCATACTACTCGCGCTTTGGTTTTAGGAACTCTCGGGCGGAGAATAGTAGAAGACCGACGATCGCCACGATTAAAGCCCAAACATTCTCGGCGAGCCATCCGGCCGTTTTTGATAATATAGATAACAAGTAGGAGACGACACTCCCGATCGGTCTAGGCGACAGCCGCCTTTCCGGCATATTTAGCCAGGAGACTGGCGAGGGCTTTTAGACGCTTTTTTGCCCACTCCTTTGCTCCGCCGGATGGCGCGGGTGCTGGCGCGGGTGCAGCCGCCGTACCGCCTACGAGCAGCTCGATAGCTAGAACTATGGTCGATATAATCATGCCGAGAGCTGCGAGGATGCTTACTATCGTGACGCCTTGCTCTCTGATCAGGGTGCGAAGATGCTAACCGAGTGTCGAGTCCTTGTGCCGAACCCTCGAGATTGATTCGCGGATCCGACCTATGTGTGTGCGGAGAGCCTCACGGCAAGCCGATGCTGCCTCCAAGCGACCTGCTCTTCATACCGCAACGACTGCAGGCGTTCGATGATCCACTCGGTAGATTCTCTATCATCACGGACTTCCCCAAGTTTTCTTTCTTCTAGCGCGATATGTTCATCCAGCGTCGAGAGCTTGGAGAGGTTAAGGACCAGTTCGCCCCGGACTGTTTGCAGAGCCTTATTGAGGCCCCGGAGTTCGCGAAGAGGTAGCAGTGGGTCATCGTTCGACCCTTGGTCGAGGTTGAGTATTCCATCTATTTCGTTTTCGTTGATCTCAATTGTGCGAATAGCGTCGGTGGCTACAGGAGGGAGCTCGCTGAGCTCGATCGTTTCTATCGCAGATGCCGTCTTCGCCATCGTTTCGTCGGTGGACTGTAGGGTCTCTACAGCGCGGACCGGCATAATTGTTTTACCATGCTTCCAATCTGGGAATCCGAGTTCGTCCTTTACGATTTGGCCAGCACCCCGGGTTCCGGCAATGGTGCTCAGCGCTAGGGGTTTTCCGGTATTCATGTTGATGATCGGGATATTTGATGCTTTTAGTCGCAACCTACCGCGCATATCCAATTCGAACTTGGAGTAGTCGCGACCGACAGATGGGACCACACCTTTTTCTGCCAAACTGTTGTAGTAGTCGTCTACAGTTGACTTGACTAATTCCTGACTTAGGCTAATGTTGTTGATAGCGGCACCTATTTCCTCACCGGCTGGCGTCTCTATGAATGTAGTTTCGTCATCGATGTCGATGTCATCATCGATGTCATCATCGATGTCATCATCATCGAGGTAATCGTCTCGGTCGACTTCATCCATTTCGTAACCATCATTTTCATAATTATATAATAATTATGTATTAAAGAAAAAACCATACAGGTTTAATAGAGTATTTAAATATGTCTTCGAGTCAATACGGTCGCAAACTTAATCCATACCGCAGACTGCGTGAGCCCCTTGGGGCGTGAGTCATTATGAATAACCCATCGACGATCGACCAGAACCAGCAGCTGTTGGTCCGCTTACCAAACCTCGGAGCTAGCGACGTCATTGAGCCGGGGACTATTCGCCTCGCTTTCACTATTTCGCTGACGTCGACAGACGCGGACCGAACCGTCGTTCAGAACCTGGGTCGCGCCATCGTCAAGAAGACCATGATAAAAATTTCTGGTAATGACGTGATGTCGATCGACGACAGCGACGTCTACCATTGTTATCAGGACCTGTGGAAGACGGAGCAACAGCGCGAAAATGCGGTCTATCAGGGTATTGACACCAGCAAAAATAAGAACGTTACCAGACTTAGAATTGGGGCTGGTAACAAGCTAGATAACGACGCGAGCGACAACGCGATCGCGGCCGCTTACGGCAACCGCTTCTACATCCCGCTCGACTTTGAGTTGCTGGAAAGTCACATGCCCTACTATCAGAGCGCTTTGGCTGACCGCCTCGACTACGTACTAACGTTCAACGACTACGGCCGAGTTCTCATAGCCACCGACATGGCATCGACTTATACGATCGACAATGTTTCGCTGGAGTACGACATGGCCACGATGCCCGAACTCGCGCGATTTATCAAAACACAGTACGCCGGGCGCGTTGCCATACTTTACGACCGAGTTCTTCGCCATCGCAAGATGACGAAAGACAAAAGTGACACATTGTGGAATATTAATGTCAACGTACCCGCCCGCTCGATGAAAGGTATACTGATGCTGTTCGAGGAGCGTCGGTTCGAGCTCGGGGCTCGAAAAAGCGACAAATTCTATAACCCCAAAATCAGAAAGGTAGAGGTGACGATCGAGGGAGTCCCCAATAAACTCTACAGCGCCGGTCTTCGCGCGCACCAGCAGTGGGACGAAGTCAGAAAGAAGTTTTCTGCTGGCTCTAAGCGTGACCCAGAGGTTGCCGCGGTTGCCAAAGACCTGCAGCTCTCGGACGTCTCACTCGCGCAGTTCCTGATTAGCAAATACGCGTTATGGTTAGACATGCGAGTCAGCGACGACGACCAACATCGAAGATGGTCGATACGTCTCAGCGCTCTACTGATTTAATAAAAAACACCAATTCACGATTGGAGATTTAACTCTACTTTCAAACTTTAAAGTTTGTGATGCCCACTCTGCCATAATATGTGGGCAGACAGGATGCGGAAAAACAATTTTCATCCTCGACTTGCTCGAGGGGTCCTACCATGATATCTTTCGACACATTGTGATCATGTGTCCCACTGTGCGGCACAACGATACCTATCAGCGGCGCCCGTGGATATGGACCGACCCTGAGGTATACGTTATTGACCCCGGTGATAGGCTTCACGATTGGCTGCGTGGTTTATACCAAATCTTCGAGGGCGAGCCTACCCTATACGTGATTGACGACTGCTCGGCCAAGGCGGCGATGACCAAAAAGAAGGACATGCTCTCCGAGCTCGCATTTTCTGGCCGCCATGCGGGGCAAAGCGTATGGATCTCCACTTAGAAGTACAACACCGTCCTCAAGGATCTGCGCGAGCAAACGAAATGGGTCGCCCTCTTTCACTGCAAGGACCGAGACTCATTCGATGACTGTCTTCGAGAGAACAACGTTATCCCAACGCGCCAGGAGCGCCTGGAGGTTCGACAGATGCTTTCGGAAACTAAGCACGCCAAGCTTCTGCTAAAGACTGATCAACCAACTGCTTACAAAGTCATCAATTAATTAGTAACTGCTGAGCAATGCTTAACAATGCTGAGCAATTGCTTAATAATTGTTCCGCAAGTATTGCTTTGTTGCGAGCATAACGGTGATCAAAGTATCGGGTGGTGCGCTTTTATTACTTACCAATAGTATTGGATTAAATCAATATGTTAGACTTACGAGACTTGTCAGAATAGTACACCCAACACTGTTGGAATAAATACAATAATGAACTGTGACGAACTACTCGATCAGCTAATGGAAGAAACACTTGTGCCGACATCTTTCCTGAAAGATGGTACGACTGCCGACACAACTGAAACTGATACGGTATCTGATCAATTCGTGAATTGTAGCAGTGGGATGAATGAAAATGAAAACGCGGCGCGACGCGAGCGGGTAGCTGCGCTGGATTCTGGGGGACAATCGGAGCATTATCTCGGTAAGCGTCTCTCAGTTTGTCAGGTGGATAAGATGTCAGATGCAAAGATTGAAAAAATGTATGCGCGATACAAATCTAGGTTAGGTACAGAGATGACAAAAATTCTTGGATCGGCGGCTATTCATTTGTACGCTACCGCTGTTAGTATACTTCTCCCTATACCAAACACCGCGGGGTTGATTCGCGATCTAGAGACTCACCCTTTTATAGGTCACACTCTTAGAACAGCCTGCTGCTCAATGTATCACAAGTTTGGAATGTACTTAGCTCCGCTGACAACCGCGTTGACCACGGGTAAGCACTGTCAATTTGGACATATATGCCCACGAACCCTAACCTCAGAAAATGATGACACAAGACACTCCTGCGAGAGTGACGGAACCGCACTCAACACTGTTGAACCCGATTGCTCCAACTCCCAATCGAGATTGGATGAAACCGATTGCAGCACTTCCAACTCCGATTGATCCTCCAACGGCGTTGGCGGAGCAAGCTCCACAGGAACAAACTCCACAGGAGCCCTCAACACTGTTGAATCCGGTTGCACGACATAAAAACCCAAAAAGACAGGCAGCTGGGCGGGCAGCGGCTGCCACCCGAAAAGTTAAACAAGATAAAATACTCGCCGAGCTTCGAGGGGCCAAACAGTCGTTGCAATCGGGAATTGCTGTTCCGGCTCAGGACCCCCAATCACAATTGGAGTTGGGGACAGAAACAGCAAAACACCCGAAGACAGCTGCGTTTCAATCTCCGCAGGAACACCAATCGCGTTCATCCAATCGAGATTGGGAGTTGGAGCAATCGTGGAGTGCTGTAGCTCCTACCCCCTATTACATAGAAATCCTCCCGTGGGTTGTTGGTGGTGGTCTGGCAGTTGTTGGCACCGTGTGTGTGTGGAACTACCTTTCGCGACAACCCCCATCAATTCACGAATTGGAGGTGCCATCCCCGATTGCTGCGGTTCCGAAGAAAGTTCCGAAACCGATTGCGCCCCATTTAAACATTAAACGCGATCCCTTTTATATGCAATAAATATAATGTCTGAAACCAATGGTAAAACGGTTGAAAACAATGGTAACATGATAGTGAATGCGCCATGATGATATCAGGTCTCAGTATCGGGTTTGCTCGACTATCAAAGATGGCCTTCGGAGGGCCCGCTCCCAAATTGGACATGACCATGAGAGACGTCTTCTACTTCCGTCGGACTATCGATATTTGGAGCGGTGATGAACGCATTGGCTTTCAGCGGTAGCAACTTTGTATTCTCGTTAATAGGACAAAACTCGGACGCGGATGAGGAGAAAAAGGGTCACGATTTAGCTACAGAACAATTCAATAGCGCAAAGGAAGCATGGGCGGAAAAACGAACCAACTGTGTGGACTGGATCAACGAAGAACTTCGCTGCGAGAGTCACGCCGTGCAAACTTTCCGGAACGTTGACGAATCCATGCGCGAATACAAGCTGGTATATCCGAAGAAAATTCTCTCACGGCTGGATCGCGAGCCCAAATTTTCAGATTTCTATGTACCGTCAGAGGCCCAAAAGACCGCGAGATCGCGTTCATCGTCGTGGGAATGTGTGTGGTGGGTCTCGTCCGCTACTATATTAAAAAAGCAATAAGCAAAAGCAATAAGAAATAATTATTTAAAAAAAATTTTTTTTTTAAATAATATATATATATATATAGAACAATGTTAGTTGACGAGCTTTATTACACTTTGATCGATGTCGGCTACACGGCTCTTAACCACCATTTAGCTGGCGCAAAGGGTCTGATCAGTCTGGCCCAAGATTCTCTAGAGACGTGGCGCGAGGACGAAAAAGCGGCCACCTTTTTCGCAAAGCGGATGTTAGATTCCTCCGAGTTCCCGCTCCAATTCAATCGCGATTGGAAGAATTGGGGTAACCTAACCGGCAGCTGCAGCGAAACTTCCAACAAAGATTTAGTATCGACGACGCAGTTACCGGCCGATATGGCTAGGGCATGTTGGAGATTGTTCGCCATACTAGAATACCTCGCATACGATGGACACGCGCAAGCTTGATACCAAACTATCGGTTCGCCTAACGCACAAGCTAGCGAACACATACTACAGCCCCCGCGGCTACTGGAAGGGACTCACGGCCATCAAGAACCTCGCGGCGGTGACCAAGGTTTCCGAAAACGCAACCAAAGAATGGCTCAAGAAGCAGGCCATCTGGCAGATCTATTTACCCGCACCTCACAATATTCCGCGGCCCAAATTCGACGGGCCGGTGCCGAACGAAGTCCACCAAGCAGACCTCCTGTTTCTCCCTCACGATCGCGTCGGTCGCAAAACGTACAAGTACGCACTGACAATCGTTGACGTAGCGAGTCGGTATAAGGGGGCTGAGCCGCTGGCCACTAAAGAGTCTAAGGAGGTGGCCGAGGCTCTTTCCCGAATATATAAGACGAGTCCTCTCAAATGGCCGAATCTTCT
Organism: Conchocele bisecta; assembly: GCA_029237695.1. Taxonomy (NCBI): domain Eukaryota; kingdom Metazoa; phylum Mollusca; class Bivalvia; order Lucinida; family Thyasiridae; genus Conchocele; species Conchocele bisecta. Next base: position 29,812 of record CM055275.1, read on the forward strand.
CCAGGTTGATCCCGGCCGCCAGTTCATGGGTGTGGTCTCTCATCTATTGGCTAAACACAAAGTTTATGTCAGACGCGGCCGCGTCAACATCCACCGGGATCAGGGGATCGTGGAGCGGTTCAATCGAACCCTGGCTGAGAGGTTGTTCGTTCACCAATATGCCAAAGAGCTTGTAGACCCTCATTCGCGATCGACCGAGTGGGTGAGCAGGCTGCCCGCCGTGGTCTCCGCCTGATCTTTTGCCTGATCCTGGCGCTTGTAGGCCACGAGATTCTCTGAATAGACTTTCTAAGCTCTTGATTGGTGGGCTGATTGACCTCATTCATCCAACCACCAACACCAATCGCAGATTGGATCGAATTGGGAGTCCAATCCTGGGGGATTGGTGGTGGATATACGACCCGCTGGAGCTGGTTCATGTACTCTACTCTTGAGACGGCGAGGTAAGCAAGGTTGGACCACTCGAGGTAGTCGTCGATGATCCAGACCTTTTGTGGGTCGTGGATAGTGAGGCCCTGTCTCGAGTGAACCGTAAGGGCGTAACCGAGGCGCCAATCATCCCCCCTGATGGCAGCCTCTGCAGCCTCAATGGTGACATCGTCGACGTCGTTTAGGACAAGCTCTTCCTTGTTGCCTGTACCAGGAATTGTCACAAGGATGTTCTGCTTCCGACTGTCTTTGGGGTGGTAGAGAACAGGCACCGGTGTGTCTGGGAAGTGCTCCTTATGCCTTTTTAGTAACAGCTCCTGCGCCCGGTCGCCTACCTTCTGACGGCTGGTGAAGATTATGTCACAGGGCCTCCACTGCTCCACAAACTGGGACCATCCCAAGCAGCTGGGCAAAGCCTTGCGCATCTCATTGCATTTGACTCTATCTGGCTGAAGACGGATGCGCATCTTCAGGGTCTTGGGGTCTTCGTCTTTCGCCTTTCGCCCTGTGGTCTACTTCGACCTCTTCGTAGTAATCTACGTTTTACTGCAGCCAGTCGTGTGGCATCTCTCCTACGATCGGTGGAGGTTGACCTTGATCACCACAACATATGACTTGAACCCCACGTTGATCCAGCCAATCCGGGAACATCTCTAGGATGTGCTTGTGCACAGTGCAAACCTCGTCCCAGATGATCACACGGGGGATGAACTTTTGACCCATCCGGTCGGGTGTCCAGTCATTCTGTCCGCTCCATCTGAAGAAGCTGTGGTAGGTCTGGGCTTTGACCCCACGAACCCGCATCTCCTTGGCCAGACGATGTGTCCGTGTAAACACTAGCGGCTCTCCTACCCGGAACAGTTCGATGGCTCTCGTAGTTTTACCACTGCCCCCACCACCATTCAGGTAACTCATCCGGTGTCGGGCTAGCGGGTCGTTGTAGAATGGCACGGTGCTGAGCGCCATGTCCTTATCCTGTATTTTATATTCTGGCTTGGGTCGGTAGGCGGCATGATACTGGGGCATGTACAATTGCTCACCATTGTCGCGCCACTGGGCTGGAGTAACTGGTGGAAGGTATGACATCCGAGTGAAACAACGAATGCACGTATCACTATCACATTCGCACAGCGTGTGGGCGACAAAGGCACTATTTCCGTTGAGCTTGTGTATTGCGGTTTTTTGGATGTAGATGCTGTCAGTGGCCACCCGGACAGCCTCCTTAGAGTCGAATATCGAAAGCATAGAGAGGAGGTTGATGTGGGCATAGGCCAACATGCTCGCCCGCAAGTGGGTGTACTGGTGCTGCGAGCAATCATAATACGTGAGAATATGACCCAAGGGGCATTTTTGAGGCGCACCAACCAAGGTGCCGCTTTGGCGGGTGTCTTGCACAAGGAAGTCGAGTTCTCCCTGGTCTGTCACTAGCCTTCTGGTCAGTCGTTTGCCTTCGGCCTTGTTGCCTTGTGTGAACTTACCGATAACGCTGCAGCCCTGATCACAGTTCTCAGGGAGCCAGACATCAGTTTGCTTCTCGAACGCAATAATAGCTTCGCGGACCTTGAGGCTTTTTACCCGACTCTACGAGAAAGGTTAGCAGTGGTGTGGGAGCCCACCCCTGATCTGCGAAATGCTTTCCAAACCACGCGCGGATGACGGGGTGAATGTTGTCTTTGAAATTCCACTCGATAAGCTCGGCGAATCCAGTGCCAATATTTTTAGGGATGGGGGCATTAATGCTAACCATGGTCATCCTGTGTTTTTGGTGGCCAAACCGATCGAAATAGGGCTTGGCTTCACCGAGGCCCTGAAAACTGGCGGGATAGCACTCCTTCATATCGATACTGACAATATCTCGTGTGTCATAGTCCATCGAGTTCCAAAGGCCACCATGACCATGCTCCACGCAAGCCTTCTGGATGTCATCCGCGAAAGGCGCCGGGGTGGGCTTCCAACGATTCTTCTCTCTTGTTATTACCGCAGCAGCATGGTTGACGCCGAAGACCTTTTTTGCAAGATCACGGTCACCTAGATCATCGCATGCTTTAATCAAGTGGTCGTGTGTTTCCCGAGTCTGGTAGGCGGTACCGTCCTGGAGCACAAACTGGTCCACAGTTAGCTACTTGTCCTCTCCCACTAAGAGCCATACTGCGATCGGCTGGTCTTGTGTTGCTTCTTTTATAGCTTCCCACACATCACCAGGATATATGCGAACTCGTCTAGAACCCGGGAAGTGCAGGTCTTTAGACCATGCGTGGCCGTTGTGGACGAAGAGTTCTACTTTTCGATAACTTTGGGTACCACGTCGCTGGTACTTCCCACTGTCGTAGATGTCCCCACCGGCAATGTCCTTCAAGACGATCACCCGTTGGATAATGCTTTCAAGCTCAGCCACGTCGCCAACTGTGGCACCCGGTTCATGGACCCTGTCCTCCCACTGCTGAATTTTCTGTCGCCTCGTGGTAGTGAGCCCTTGGCCCCTCGAGGCACTTTCAAAATGATCGACCACTATCTGGGCAACGCAGTTGAGGTCACCATCTCTTAGCAGAGCAAGGTTGGCAGAATCTGGGTCTTTTATTTATACAGCCCATAGACAACAGCGGTAACGGGGTAAGCATTCTGGTAGTATGGTCTATCGATCCCGCTCAGAGCGCCCGGCTTTGTGTCACTGTTAATTTTTACAACGCCTTGGTCCTTACGCCTTTCTTTTTTCACGGGATCAAATTTGTCTTCGACCACCCAATCTCCCTCACCCTGTTCTCGTAAATACTTGAGTTTCAGGATGTATCCCCCCTGTGGGAGTTCTTGGAGAAGGCTCGATGCCCTATTGTCTGTCATCGTGCCATCTATGGACACGCGGACCGCTTTGATATCTACTACTTTCGGGTCACCAACCCCCATCAGTTCACGAATTGGAGTTGGAGGCGGGTGTTTGCCTCAACTCTCCATGTTGAGAAGACCGCTGCGGCGCCATCAACTTCAAACTCGTCTGGCGTCGTTCAGAATCTTAACACACGGTTCATCGGCTGGAAGACGCACCAAGGGAGGGGCCTGTGTGTCTAGGTCGATAAATTGTTGATCCTCTGGGATGGGTTCAGATATTCGCACAAAAATCTCTTGGATAAATTTATCCATTATGTGATTACATATACTGAGTATAACTTATGGATTTCTTATCTCTAATACGGTGTTATTTTTTATTAATTTTGTAAAAATTATTATAACAAGTTTTGTTATGTACGACAGATTACTGTATATACCGAGTATAACTTATGGATTTCTTATCTCTAATAGGGTGTTATTTCTCATATTAATTAATTTTAAGAAAATTATGAAATTAAATTATGACAAATTATGAGAAATTAAGACAAAATATGACCAAATTGGGACTGAAATGGGGCTGGGAGGCTCGGTGAACACAGAAAAGGGAAAGTATAACAAAATAGGGACTGAAATGGGGCTGGGAGGCTCGGTGGACGCAGAAAAGGGCAAGGATAACGAAATATGGAGTCTGAAATGGGGCTGGGAGGCTCGATGGACGCTGGCGAGGTCCCCCCCCCCCAATTGTGTTACTCGCCCCCACCTCCACCCACACCCCCCCCCCACCTCTGCTGCTGATGATTGGATTTGTTCATTCAGGGCATCATTTCACTAAACTTTGTACGACTAAAATATTCGTAAGTGACAATTTAGGATCGTCTGGAAATTTCAATTGATGGATTTACATTTACTGAGTATCTGCTAGTAATGTTCTGATAAATCGATTAATCACGGAGTCGTCGGAAAACATCACCAACGTGATCGTCGACGAATGATTTTCGTTCGTCGACGAATTATGCTTTTTCTCGGTGAACTAAAAAAAGTGCCCAAAAACAGCGGCTGGTTTTTACGGCGTACAACAACAACAACAATGTCGGCTGCAGATCGTTTGTTTCCTTTGCAAGGGAAGCAGACACAATCCGCTGTGTAGGAGGGGTTTGGGTTTAAAGTGAAAGATCCTGATAAACCCCCAGCCAAGGATAATTTACAAATGACCACTGTCTATTGCAAACTTTGATTCAAGCAATACAAATTCCATGGTAAGATTCTTCATACACAAACAAACTTATTAGGTGGGTGGGGTATAGCTACAATATGCGTAGCGGTAATCGGCTATTACGAGAGCGGAAGTATGACTATTCATTCTAGGTGGGGTATAGCAATAGGACAACGTCATTCGTCCCAGTTAAACAGAGCATTGACACGAGTGACATAATTTGTATTACTTATCTTGTCATTGCAATACTTATTTGAAATGGGACAGCCACAAGGCACTACCACCCCAGACTATGGCTGTACATTATGGATGCCATATAGTGCTATGTCCCATTTTGTCGCGCCCGCTTGCGGAAAGGGCGATATAGTCGGCACTTTGGCGTACGTAGGTCCGGTTAAAGTTTTTGGTTAAGTTATTTGGTTAAGTTTTTTGGTTAAAATATTTGGTTAAGTTTTTTGGTTAAGTTTTTTTAAGTTTTTTGGTTAAAGTTTTTGGTTAAGTTTTTTTGTTAAGTTTTTTGGTTAAAGTTTTTGGTTAAGTTTTTTGGTTAATTTTTTCGTTATACTATATCTTTTTTTTTTGTGTCCATGCCTCGCCACAAGGCGCGACATGCAGGCCGCGGCCATCTAGTTTATAATTTATACTCTGTCCATGCATCTCTTGTCTGTCTGTCCGAGATTTGAGTTAAAGGTTTTGGCTACCTACTATCTCTACGTCAAATTGGCTTAAACATATTAATTTGTTTGGAAAGCCTTAGGTGCGCAGAATTAGCCAACACCATTGTACCGTTTTTGTTTCTGCTATTTTTGTTATGGTAGCAAGGGGTCATATTTCTTTGTTGAGGTTCCATCTGTACATACGTCGTACATAAGGTAAGGTGACTACCGGTAAGGACCCTTTTCTAAGCCGACTGGGCAATTATGACACTTGGTACAAAATAATAAGAAACACCAAATCAGCTGGCTATAAGTCATTTAATTCAGCTCAAAATAGTATGATGCATTAGCAGTTATGTCCTATACATGTATAACATTGAACACAAAGCATAGGTTGGATATTATATGTAACTCCTACTATGTAACTGCATGCTACTAACAACGCAGAACACGTAATAAATTAATCGCAATTTTAATCGTTAATCGATCGAGACCGATTAATCAATTAAAAAATTCAGGGCCGATTCCCAACACTAGTATCTGCAGCCTATGGTCAATAAATGTAAATCCAATAATTGTTTAAAAGGAAACATTGTTAATGTGAAATTTACAGACTATCATGATTTTGCACTTTAGTTTAGTGAAATGGCCCCCAGTTATTCAGGGTTGAAATACGTTAACTTCGTTACAGATTTACTTTATGTAACAAAACACTCGGGAGCTGGAGGGGAAGTATCGAGATGCCGTCAGTAACAAGGACCAATCAGAGCTCGCCGTTTCTAAACTCAAGTCACGCAATAATGACCTCGAGTTGGAGCTGCATGATGTCGACAGAATCGCGAAACGTTTGGAAATGGACAAGAATTTCGTTGTGACAACAGCTGATAAGGAGATGTTGGAAGCCAAGGTTTGTAGACAATTATAGTTTACAGAAATGTATAGTATGATGTATGGTCTGTGGCAATTCATTTTGCATGTTAAAAACATTAAATAGTATTTGAACTGTCACATTTGTTTGTGTAGAAATAAGAAAAGTTTGCAAAGCAATTCAAACATTTATGCCATAGTCAAGTCAGTTTCTAGAAAAGTTTCATATGGCTTTCATGTAATCGTTACCCTATTAATGCTGAATTAAATTTGCCGTCTACTGTTCCTTCTTAATTTGTCCGTCCGTCTGTCCGAAATCTGCGTTAAAGTTTTTAAAAATACCATCAAATGCCTCGGCGGGCTCGACATGCGGGCCGCGGCCATCTGGTCTATTTTTCTCATCAAAAACATGGTTTGAAGACACTTTAGAATCATTTCCAGTGATTCTAAAGTGCTGTTGGATAATGTTTTTATTGAGAATGAAGACGAAATGCAAAACTGCAGCACACGTCAATTTACATTTCCTGCATTCTAAGGGTTAAGCTGGAACCATCTGTGGTGTGTCCTTTCTTCAAAACCTTGTGCCAAACTATGGAGGTATGCAGTGTTGTGCGCAGGTCACAACTCCAGGGGGACATGCAGTATCCAGCTTTTGGCCCCTTTCCCAGTATAAGTGCAATGTTTTGTATATTTAAAGAGACATTTCCATTTTGAGGTGGGAAAACATCCTCTGGTGGTGCTTTAGATACAACACTGGATATGTTAGGCCATAAAAAAAGCACTTTGGTTTTCAGATGTCGCCACGTCAGAACAATCCATGCGCGTCAGAGAATGTTATCATGTAGAAATAAAATCATACTATAAATTCGCTACAAGATCTATCAAAAACACTGCCATGCAAAAATATGTTATATCCAATGCTGTGTGATGAAAGTCTGGTGATTGTTCACGTGTAAAGAGGTTATAGTAACTTTATACAACATACATGTATCTGGTGACTTGAAAACAATCAGAGATAAACAAAAAAAATATCTTTAAAAAATCCGCCCTCCCGTGCACATTCCGCAAACTACATGTACATGCCTGAGAACCCAAGTACTTGTTTTATGGCCTTATATAAACAACAACAACAAGTACTGAAACTTCTAGAAGCCCTTCAATTCAAAGTACATATTCTTTTATTTTGTCCGCATTATGTAACGGATTTTGATGAAATATGGCGCATCAAACGTGTCTTGTTAAGCTGCATTTGGTGGTCTCTGTACTTTTGCCCAAACTTCTGTCATTTTTGCAAAGAATCTATTTCCGTGTCTACTAGACACGGAAATCGATACTTTGCAAAAACGACATATGAATGTACTGAACTCCCGGGACCGCCAAATGCAGCTCATGAAGACGCATTTGCTGGGCCATATTTCATCAAAATCCGTTGCATATTAAGGAAAATATCAGATGATGCTTATTTTAGAGTGGGCGAGCTTTCAACACTTTCAGACATTGTTGTTGTTGTTGTGACCACGTGATCATGCACCTTGTATAATGCACCAGTCAATGGAAATCCCCCGCCCCCCCCCTGGCCCGGGGAATAGCGGGGCTTATAATGTTGACTCAGTTAAAGCCCCGCTATGTCCCCGCAGTGCGGGGCAATCTGGCTGGTTAAACCCCGGGTAAATGGCCCCGCACCCCGGGGACATCAGTAAGGTTAAATCCCCGGTAAAGGCCCGGCAGTGCGGGGCATATTTCAAAGCTGATATTAAAAAAATTGAGAAGAGAAGGCTTGTTCAATCCGTGTGTATAGATGATGTACAAAACATTTAAAAATAACAATTCAATCACTGGGTACAGCCCAGTCTAGAGGACAAAGATTGATTGATTGATTGATTGAATATTGTTTAACGTCCGTTCAACAGCAAAGGTCATTACAGACAGGTCGGCAGTTTCGAATCCCTGCTCAAAGAGGACAAAGAATTCATCACTGACCTTTATACATTATCTTGTTCTGGGGCGATTTTACGACTGTTTGCACAATTTCCATTTTAGTGGACTCTCCCACAAGCAGGGCCTACTGCAGACTACTTCTAACCTCACCAAAATCACTGGGCGCCAGTCTCCATTTACTCAGCTCTTAATATACAAGAATCAGGAAATACGGTTGATTTATTTTAGCAGTCAGAAGCAACAAACTGGTCCGGCCGACTCCATTGGTCTGAGGAGCCACACATGGGTACGAGTACTGCAGATTATTAATAGCAGCTTTAGATTTACGCTACCATGATTTGGTGTCTGTCTGCTTTCAGATGGCTCTTCAGTCACACCAGTAAAGTAACTTAATCCCATTCTTAACCACCAGCCGGTGGTACAAAAAGCAATGGAGAATGCAACACCAAGTTTGAAATCAGAAAAGGACTATAGCTTTATATTCCGACATGTACTGCATGTTTAGATATCAATCAAGATAGTGAAAGATCTCAATATTGTCACATGTATACAATGTAGAAGACTTGACATAAATGCTGGGTTCCAGCTAGAACATGACCTCCAAAAAATATGTGTCTCATCATGGCCCTAGAACCACCAGACCTTCCCAATATTTTAATCGGCGTAAACCTGTCCGGTGGCAACTTTCGTAAAAGACCGGTGTCAACTTTCGTGTTTAATATTTGTCGATTATTTGACAACGACATTTTATCAATTTTATCAAAAATATCGGAATGCTATGCGATGTAATTTTGAATATGAAACTTTCAGAAGAAACAAGTTTTACAATCCATCCGTAATTGATGAAGATATCGCACTTACAACATGAAAAACAGGTAGATCTCAAGTTGTAAGTGTGATATCTTCACCAATTATGGATGGATTGTAACACTTTTTCTTCTGAATGTTCCATATTCATAATTACATCGCATAGCATTCCCATTTTTAAAAAAAATGCCGTTGTTGTAAAATAATCGTGAAATAGTAAGATCACACTATTGTGAAGGTCCGGTGGTTTCAGGGCCGTGCTCATGGCAGACAGTTGTTTCATACAGTGATACATGTTGTCTGACGCCCACATACAGTGATACATGTTTACAGTGATACATGTTGTCTGATGCCCTCGTACAGTGATACATGTTGTCTGATGCCCTCATACAGTGATACATGTTGTCTGACGCCCTCATACATTGCCCTCATACAGTGATACATGTATGTTGTCTGCTGTCCCCTGTGGTGTGGGGGAGGGATCAGCAGCATTCCTATGACAGATGAAATGGTGTTTTACGGCTCATCAACTTTTTAAGTCATTTATAGCCGGGAATACACCTGTATCAGGGAGAGAAATAGTAATTCAGATCTGAATTTACGAAATCTCAATTTGGTGCCAGGTTCCCTTACCACACCAAATCACTTGGCTCCCCGCCCCGCCCCCTTTCACCCGTCTTTTATGAGAAGCAGGGGATACTGTGATTTATTCCATCGTAGGAATCAGCAGCACCACTGCAGCTGATCCCCCCCCCCCACACCACAGGGGGTCCTATGATAGAATAAGCCACATTATCCCCTGCTTCTCGTAAAAGTCTAGTAAAAGAGGTCGAAAACCAAGTGATTTGGTGTAGGTGTGCCCGGGGACAACACGCAGTGATATCATGGTTATAGTTCAATAAATAAAGACTGCTGAGATCCAGAAAAAAAAGTAGTTAAAAAGTATGTTAAAGCCACGGTAAAGCCCCGGGGTTACGTCCCCGCATATTTTGGCAAAGTTTAAAGCCCCAGGGTTGTCCCCGCAGTGCGGGGCATCGTGACAGGTTAAAACCCTGGGGTATGCCCGGCTATGTCCCGGCTATTCCCCGGGCCAGGGGGGGCGGGGATTTCCATTGACTGGTGCATAAGAAATCTTTGTTGTTATGCAGGGGGAGCTGGAGAAATATGGACACGAGCTGGAGGGTCTGGATATGGACATAGCCCAGTGTAAAGCAGTAAGTGGCCTTGCCCGTCTGTAGAAGGGGAACAATCTCATTACCGTAATAACCCTAAATATTCCGACACAATTTATTCTGGGAAACACATAAAATATATGGTTGCCCACAATAAAGAGCGTCCTGATAGTCATGTTTAGTACTATTGTACTATTTTATCACAATAACAATGTATTTGGATACAATGTATTTTGGGAAACCCATTGTTCACAAACAAATAGTGTCCGAATACTTAGGGTTATTATGTTAATATTTTTATATTATTTCTCGGCGAGACGGTTCAAATGAGTGGTAGCAACATAGGTTTTAATTGAGAAATAAAAAAAAGAATTATTGTAGTTCATACTTCCTGCAACATCTGCATTTTTGTATGTCTGAAAATGCAGTGGGTGGAAGGTGGTTGCAAGCGATGGGTAATTTAACGATTGGGGTTCATCCTTACCGGAATTCAGAATGGAGACCTGGTTTGGCCCTCACATACGTCTTTGGCATTTTGTATGTGACAGTTGAATCTGGTTATACCCCTTATGTGAGTATTACGATTATTCGTAATCATATTTTAGGGGAAGGGGCCAAGTGACTTTGGTGTGGTATGGACCTGCCACCAGGTCGGGTTATTCTAATTTCAGGGCTGAATATATTGTTTCTCGATGTAAATATTCAGTTCTGATTTTGGAATTTTCCCCCCAATGCAGCAGGTTAAAACGGGATCGAACCCGTTTGCCCGGCCTTACATGACCTTAGCTGCTGATAGGCCGTTAAACACCAATAAACAAACAAACAAACTGAAAATGCAATAAACTATATTGGCAATATAGTATTTAAATTATTAATGATTGGCCTGTGATGCCACTGAATGTTGACATTTCTGAGACAATAAACAACTTCATGACATTTTAAATACACGATTTTCACAGCAAGAATTTCCAAATATTTATAGTTCATGGTATGGTTGTACTGGTTTATTACAATAGCAATGTATTTGGATACAATTTGTTTTGGGAAACCCGTATTTTATAGGGGTTTCCCAAAACAAATGGTATCCAAATATTTGTGGTTAATACAGTCTTTCCCAGCCGAAATTAACACTCATCAAGGCGACTGGGCGAGTGAGTCTAGCCTCAGTCACAGGGTCAATAAACTCATGGCCAACGGTGAGTCTAGCCTCAGTCACAGGGTCAATAAACTCATGGCCAACGGTGAGTCGAGCCTCAGTCACAGGGTCCATAAACTCGTGGCCAACGGTGAGTCGAGCCTCAGTCACAGGGTCAATAAACTCATGGCCAACGGTGAGTCTAGCCTCAGTCACAGGGTCAATAAACTCATGGCCAACGGTGAGTCGAGCCTCAGTCACAGGGTCAATAAACTCATGGCCAATGGTGAGTCGAGCCTCAGTCACAGGGTCAATAAACTCATGGCCAACGGTGAGTCTAGCCTCAGTCACAGGGTCAATAAACTCATGGGCAACGGTGAGTCGAGCCTCAGTCACAGGGTCAAGAAACTCATGGCCAACGGTGAGTCTAGCCTCAGTCACAGGGTCAATAAACTCATGGCCAACGGTGAGTCTAGCCTCAAGTCACATGGTCAATAAACTCGTGGCCAACGGTGAGTCTAGCCTCAAGTCACATGATCAATAAACTCATGGCCAACGGTGAGTCGAGTCTTAGTTACCGGGTCGATAAACTCGTGGCCAACAGTGAGTCAAGCCTCAGTGACAGGATTAACCCTTACAACCCTAAGTAACTGTAATGGACTCTGATATGTTAAATTCCCGACCATTGCAATCAAAATGATTTTCAGACTAGTCCATTTATAAAAAGGGGGTGGTTTTTTTTCTTCTGAAAAATAAGAAAATTACTTGCAAAAAGTGCAGATCCTGATGAGACGGCTTGTCATGAGCCGGCTCATCTGTATCTACACTGTTTGCAAACATCACAAAAGAGGTCTGTAGTGTGAATGGATTAAGGATTATTTCCCCACTTGTTTATTTGTAAATTGTAACACATTAAAACCGTAATACATACAGGCTTGATACTTGGAGGAATTGGCCCTCACCCAGAAGATATGGCATTGGACTTCAATACCGGAAGTTGTGAGTTCAATCCTCATACTAGGCGTGAAAATACTTGCATAGTATTTCCATCGCACTTGTCTGTCAGATGACACTTTAAACTGTGGTCCCGTCTCGTATATGACCTTAGCTATTGCTGGGACATTAAACCCATTCACTTTCACTTTGATACTTGGTTTGTAGCCTCTGTATTATGAGTAGATGCACAAAGTTTAATTCAACCCTCAGACCATGAATTATCTCCCCCTTTCACACTTGAAAGTGTGCGTGTGCTTTATATATTTTTGGTTTTAACTCCATTTAATATAACCATTACTTTCTTTGCTTTACAGAAAAATAACTTGTGCTAGAAATTGAAAGATTAAAACGTAAGAACGGCCCAATGGGAGCAAGTAAGAAGGGGAAAGTTCCGAGTAAACTGGACGCGTTTGTGCGAAGTGTGGAGGAGGAGCGAAATTATTACAGCGACCAATCAGAAGCCTTCCAGAAAATGTTACGCTGGGAGATTCCATCGCGAGGTCGCCAAGGTCAAGGCCAACTTCAAGGTCGGCAAGTCCTGTAAGGGAAACACTGTCACTCTCAAAGAACGATAAAAAGGTAAATGTTGCTTGTTTAGCGATTCTTGCATACTTTTGGCTGTGACTGAATAGATGGGGCTTATGATTTGTGATTAGTGGAGCTCCTTATCAAATAGCACACACATGTAACCTGATATTGCTCTATATTGCTTGTTAGAAGCATGACAGGTGTTTCATTGATGAAATGGCGAACAGTGCAGATCATGATCAGCCTGAGCGGATGCACACACTGATCTGGATCTACACTGGTCACAAAACCCCCATTTCTCCAGTCAGTCACATTTGTGTACTTGAGAAATGGGGCTTATGGCATTTGTAGCCAGTCTGGCTTCTTGTCCTGTAGGACTCTAGGGCATGATTAGGATCTATATTTAGCTGCGAGCCTCTCGCAGCTTATGTAACCGGTTCTCAAAATACAGTCCGATATCACGGCGCCAGTGCCGTAGCCAGAGGTTCGAAATAGCCGAGGCCAACATAAGCGGCGGATGACGAATTATTGGGGGTGGAAGTGTGGAGGGCCCGAAGGGCCCGAGTTTGCTAGGCGGGTCCGGAGGCATGCCCACCCTGAAAATTTTGAAATCAAAGTGGTCTGAAACGCCATTTCCTGCATTCTCAGCAAAGTCTGAGCACATACTATGACTCCCATTTTTCCTATATTGGAATAAAAAAATCAAAAAAAAATAAAATCGTGAAAAAACGGACGAGGCCATGGCCTCGTCTGGCCTCAACGTGGCTACGACACTGGGCGCTATTATTTCTTGTGGCGCGTATGTATACATCTTGTATCTAGGTCATTGTTAACGACTTGTTTTATGCTATTTTACATTTCACATTTATTAGAATGTATATCTTTGGTAAATAATTAATTGAAGAAAAACCAATGGAACCTCAGATTTAGCCGTTCATTTTCCACAAATAAAACGGACATTTTGGTCGCGCATTAATGGTGTGTAAACCCGAATCACACCTGTCTGGCACCTGTCTGGATTTTTGTTATGTTTATTAGTAGCATGACAGATGTTTCACAAACTGAATGGTGAACAGTGTAGACGCTGATCAGAATGAGCAGATTTGCAGGCTGCTCTAAGATTATGATGGTCGCAAATGAAACCAACCACCAACCAAATACATTTATAAACCATCCAACCAACCCACCAACCCACCAAACCAACCAACCAACCACCCAACCACCCACCAACAAACCAACCAACCAACCAACCAACCAACCCACCAACCGATCACAAACCAACCAACAAACCGACCACCACCAACCAACCAACAAACCGACCACCACCACCAACCAACAATACATTCCAGGCCACGGCTCACTACGAGGCTATACTACGGGTGATGGAGGAGGAACGCGACTACTACAAGAAGGAATACGAAACCCTCAAAACTGCCAAACGCTCGCCATCCGCGAGGGCCACACCCACAAAGGTCAGTACCCACAGTTGAAACCACTCGTCATATGTGGATATGGACACAGCTGACCAAAGGGACATAACTCTGCAATAATTGCAGTGTTGGGCCTATATCTCAGATCCAAGGAGACAGTTACAGGTTTTGGTACCTTGCCCCATTGTAAATCAATGGTTGTAAATCAATGGGTGATTTTCATAATTGTTGTTGTGACTGGATAGATTTCGACCAGTGTATATCCAGATCAGCCTGTGCATCCGCAATTTCAATTGAAATCTGTGTTAGAATTAGGAAACTGATATAAACTAATACTTCTAAAGTAGTTTTCACATAGGGTAACCTATGTATTGTAATCGCCTCGGACAGTTAGCCACGCCCCCAGAGCCCCCTCGATGGGATAGTCCGTAGTGATATCTTGGAGTAACCATAACAACAAAATGCATTGTGTTACTCAGCGTTTAACTCATACGCAACCGCTAATTGAAAATAATATTATGAAAAACTACTTGCACTGAACAATGTCAACAACGGATGTTCTACGTACAAAAATACATCGGATTATTTTGTTTATACGCGTTAAGTCGTTATTTGCCCCCCCCTATTTGCGTCACAAATCGTGCGGTCATCGCTAAATTTAGTAACAGGCTATAGTTTTCGGCAGAGTTAACTCCCCTCCGAATACTCTCCACCTGATAAACAAGTCTGGTTCTGACTTAGGGGAGATAACTCTTGTTTACTAATGGATTTATTATACTGGAACATTTATTTTTGAAAATAACTTTATAATAAACGGATAAAGAAGGAAAAATACTATATAATCTTAATAGTACATGTATGTACATTAGTTAGTACTCGTCTAAAAGCTCGTCTAAAAGCTTTCAGTGCAGCAGTGTCTAACATATGCAATGTTTTCATTGCACAGATGAAGGCGTAAGGGTGGTCCTCGATGTGGGAGGAAACAGGAGTACCCAGAGGAAACGCACTTGTCCGATATGGTGACCACCATACCATCTATTATTGATCTTAAAGGTACATGCCCACGCAGCAGGTTACGCTGTACTACTACTTTTCATTTTCTGTCATGCCTTATATGAGCCATTTGTCTACCCACTAACGAGTTATTTTTAAATACGGCGCGTGTTAATTGGTGTTAAATCGCATTTTATATGCCGCGACCAGAAAGGGTATTTTCCGACCTCGTGCTATTTTTACCAATACGTGTCGCGTGACACGGTCAATCATATCACATCTTTGACATGCGCAATGAAGTATCGGAAGTTGAGAAGAAAAAGCTCTGTTCGAGTCCAAATCTAAATCTCCACGTAACTTTCCATTTGGCGATCTGGTCGCCAATATTAACCACTCTCTCTCTCTGTACTGCCTGTCCCTCAAGACATTTCGCCTTTTTTTGGCCGACGCCTTTTCATACAATTTCCGTCCTGGACGTTTCGACATGTTGATATTCTTGTTTACATATTGGGAAGCCTACTGGCGCGCGTAGTATACTGCGCATGCGCATCGCAAGCCGTGATGTGAAAGTCGTCGTCCCCGCACATTATCAAAATAGACTGTTACCGCCGCGCGTCGTTAACAGTAAATTGATAATTAATAAATGATTATATTTGTATAGCGGGCACTCGTAATTGTTAGAACTGGTGGAATAGTGACATAATTATACACTTATTGAATTCCTATAAAGAACATTTTGTGCCTACTGCGTGGGCATGTACCTTTAAAACATTCTAGTATTATTTTTCATATACAATGTTAATAGTTGTTCTCCAGACGCTTTGACAGTGTTGCCAACTATGTCATGGGTGGAGGAAAATACATGCAGAGATCATTTCAGGCTGCTAAAGCGAGAGATTCTCACATATTTTTTGGAAAATCTCATGAACATATAAATAATACATCAATTCTGTCACTAATTTTTTTTGTCAAAATAAGGTTTAGATCACAAATTTCTATCGCTCCCATTGTCAACAAAAATAATCCCTTTATACTAGACGAAAATGTGTTTATGTGCTATCTCTAAGTAGATCTGCGTGGCATCTCGTCAGGAAACTGGTGCATTTTTCGACGTGAAACATTTTACGCCGGTGCGAAGTGCAGCACAAGTGACACTATTTGACCTGATAACATTTAAGACCACCGTAGGAACTGGGCTTGTGTCACAAACATCTTCATTTATGCTCTGTTCAGATGCTATCAGGAAATTTGATTGATCGGCCAATGAAACTTACTGCTTTCGAGTACCAATTTGGAGGAATTAAATAAGTGTATAATTGTGTCACTATTCCACCAGTTCTAAAAATTACGACTGCCCGCTATACAGATAAAATCATTTACATGTAGTAATATTTATTTTGCTGATATTGACGAGCGGTGGTATTGGGCTATTTTCATATGCAATTAAATGAGGTAGATATTTCTTAATTATTTATACTAATTAAATGTGTCACCTGAAAAAATAATATTTTCGACAGATTATGAAGTATGATCATTGAACATCAAAAAATAAATACAGATAATAAATAGTAATGGCCGTTAACATTTTAATGAAACACAGTTATCGCCCCTGATTTCAGTGTGTAAATTTATAAAATGTATAATAATGCCAATCAATACGTGGAGTAATGGTGAATGAATGTTTATTTTGCCAGAAAATGTCTCCGATGATGTCTCTGATATAAAGAACGAACAGTTTGTGCCTACTGAGTGGGCATGCACCTGTAACTGATGGATGAATCTGTCGGGTCAGTCTAGACCTACAGTACTGACAAATGTAGTAAGGTCCAGTTTTTCAGCCACGTCCCAAATCCTCCAACCCAGTTGAGAAAGTCACCGTGTCATTTGTGGCTGGTATAGACAGAACTGATCTATGTTTACAATGTCTCCAGAATATATAACTATTTGATTAACTCTTTCAACACCGCATAGTGGTATTGGCAAACAGTTTAGATTTACCAAAAAAAACAACAAAATGCACCCAAATCTACCCAAAATTGACCAAATTACCCAAATGACACAAACATACTGACCATCTGTTGAAACATCTGTGCTTTACACTACCATAGCATGTAGACAATTGGCTGACAAGTTGTTTTCTGATCAGCTGATTTTGACACGAGTGTTGTCACAGATGAGCCTGCACGGTCTGACCAGGGTCTCCTCTACTATCCTTTATAGCATTTGGGGAAAATTCCACCTGCTTCTAAACTAGCAGATCTGGCTACATGAGTGCTGCTGATCAGGAGTTGGATTGGTCAAAACTATATACAGTTATAACCGTACACATTGGCACACCATTTGTTTTGGGAAACCTCTATAAGGGGTTTTCCGAAAACAAATTGTATCCCAATACATTATTGCACTCACTCAGCAAAATCATACACCTGAATATTAGGTCACTCTTTGGTTTGTGAAACCGTGTATTTATCGATGTTTCCCATAATACATTGCATCTGAATAGTTATTACAGTAAAACAAATTCTGTAACAAGCACATAATCATATAGAATCAGCTAGGTTTTTGAAATTTGCTATTGTAATATTTCTGCCAAATCTGCAGTGCCCCCCATACCGATACCGATGCATTGCCATGTGTAGTTGATGATGAACATAAACCCCCAATCAATCGATTTATTGACCAATCAATCAGGAAATCAGTAAATCAATTAATTGCAGGGCCTGTCTGATCACGTGGAGGTCGTAAAGTTGACGGGAGTGGGACGAGATGCGAGCACTCCTGGACAAGTTTGAGCGACACATGGTGGAGATACAGGCGAACGGTAAAGTGCTGACCGGGGAACGCGACAAACTCAACCGCATGTACGAGGAGGTGAGCTTATTAAACACTAAACAGTATACAGTTATTTCATGGTCATTCGGGGAACAGTCAAAACTATTGCCCCGATGTGTGGATGACCCGAGGCACTATTGCCCTGAAGCCGAAGGCATCTGGGCGTCCACAGCACCGACTCGGCTCGGCCAAGAAACGGTAGGAATTCTTCGGCTTAGCCATGCCTGATAAGGTTTCACTTTAGCCTGACTTTCTGTATGTTTCGTTACCGCCAGTTCAGACAGCTCATGTTAGCCATATTTACCTATGTTTGCTGCGATTTCAGACTAAAGACGAGCTCCACAAAGTGTGCCGCGAGCTGGTTCAGTCTCCCAAGTCTCCTAAGACGTCGCTGGCAGCCCAGGTAGTGCTGCGTCACGTCGAGAACGAGAGAGACGATGCTATCTCTGACCTCCGTAGAATGAACACGGAGCGCGACAGTCTACTTGTTGGCTACAATAACTCTTTTGTTGGTTAATTAGTTGTTTTGTGAAGTGTTTGTTGATTGAATGGCACCCAGTGTTGGATAGTGTTGACTGATATCAAGTTATCAGGTGAGGCTAGAAAACATGTAGGAATTCCGAGGCTTGCCGAGGAATTCCTTCAGTTTCCGAGCCGAGTTTGGCTGAATCGTTTGTTGATTTAATCACAGGCAATTGTATGGAATGGAGCAAAAGATGGAGGATGTAGAATCCTGAGGAACTGGAATCCATGCTAAAACAGGTGGAGAATTAATTAATTATGATTCCTTCATAATTTCTAGATCGCCACAGAAGCGTCTCTCCGAAAAAGGTGAACTGGAACAGAAGACCTGGAATCCATGCTGCAACAGGTGGAGAAAGAACGTAGCGAGCTCGTGATCCAAATGTTGTGGCTGAAGGATGATATCCGAAGCCTTGAGGATCAGGTGAAGGATCTCGCCGGGAGATTGGCAGACACCCAGTACGAGGCATCGCAGAACAGAGGTCCAATGCCACTCAGATGAGGTAAGTTTGACACAATGGAACACTTCGAAACTGGACACCCTGGCAATCCCATTGTCCACCTGTAAACCAGGTCCAACAGCGGGTAAAACATTAAACCTCAACTGGACACCATGGGGGGCCCCACATGGTGCCACTGTAAACTATGTCCAACTGTACACAGATGAAGTAAGTTTGGTACAGTAGAACAAAATTTTCAATTCAAACGCAGATTAGAACTCCACATTTGCTGTGAAAATTTTGTCCACTTTTGACGTCATTTACGGAACATATCGTAAATTTTGTAAATATTTTTCATGAGATATCGTCACTCGCCCGACAGAATGTTGGCGGAGGAGACGGAGCGAGGACTAGAGGACAGTATATGTAGTGGGTTGTATATGTAGTGTGGGTTATATGTAGTGGGTAGTATATGTAGTGGGTAGTATATGTAGTGTGTGTAGTATATGTAGTGTGTAGTATATGTAGTGGGTAGTATATGTAGTGTGGGTAGTATATGTAGTGGGTAGTATATGTAGTGGGTAGTATATGTAGTGGGTAGTATATGTAGTGTGTAGTATATGTAGTGTGTAGTATATGTAGTGGGTAGTGTATGTAGTGGGTAGTGTATGTAGTGGGTAGTATATGTAGTGTGTAGTATATGTAGTGGGTAGTATATGTAGTGTGTAGTATATGTAGTGGGTAGTATATGTAGTGGGTAGTATGTGGGTAGTATATGTAGTGGGTAGTATATGTAGTGTGTAATATATGTAGTGTGTAGTATATGTAGTGGGTAGTATATGTTGTGGGTAGTATGTGGGTAGTATATGTAGTGGGTAGTATATGTAGTGGGTAGTATATGTAGTGTGTAGTATATGTAGTGGGTAGTATATGTAGTGGGTAGTATATGTAGTGTAGTATGTAGTGTGTAGTATATGTAGTGGGTAGTATATGTAGTGGGTAGTATGTGGGTAGTATATGTAGTGGGTAGTATATGTAGTGGGTAGTATATGTAGTGGGTAGTATATGTAGTGTGTAGTATATAGTGTGTAGTATATGTAGTGGGTAGTATATGTAGTGGGTAGTATGTGGGTAGTATATGTAATGGGTAGTATATGTAGTGTGTAGTATATGTAGTGGGTAGTATATGTAGTGTGTAGTATATGTAGTGGGTAGTATATGTAGTGTGTAGTATATGTAGTGGGTAGTATATGTAGTGGGTAGTATATGTAGTGTGTAGTATATGTAGTGGGTAGTATATGTAGTGGGTAGTATATGTAGTGTGTAGTATATGTAGTGGGTAGTATATGTAGTATATGTAGTGGGTAGTATATGTAGTGGGTAGTATATGTAGTGGGTAGTATATGTAGTGGGTAGTATATGTAGTATATGTAGTGTGTAGTATATGTAGTGGGTAGTATATGTAGTGTGTAGTATATGTAGTGTGTAGTGTATGTAGTGGGTAGTATATGTAGTGTGTAGTATATGTAGTGGGTAGTATATGTAGTGTGTAGTATATGTAGTGGGTAGCATATGTAGTGGGTAGTATATGTAGTGGGTAGTATATGTAGTGTGTAGTATATGTAGTGGGTAGTATGTGGGTAGTATATGTATTGGGTAGTATATGTAGTGTGTAGTATATGTAGTGGGTAGTATATGTAGTGTGTAGTATATGTAGTGGGTAGTATATGTAGTGTGTAGTATATGTAGTGGGTAGTATATGTAGTGGGTGTAGTATATGTAGTGGGTAGTATATGTAGTATATGTAGTGGGTAGTATATGTAGTGTGTAGTATATGTAGTGTGTAGTATATGTAGTGGGTAGTATATGTAGTGTGTAGTATATGTAGTGGGTAGTATATGTAGTGTGTAGTATGTGTAGTGTATGTAGTGGGTAGTATATGTAGTGTGTAGTATATGTAGTGGGTAGTATATGTAGTGGGTAGTATATGTAGTGTGTAGTATATGTAGTGTGTAGTATATGTAGTGTGTAGTATATGTAGTGGGTAGTATATGTAGTGGGTAGTATATGTAGTGGGTAGTATGTGGGTAGTATATGTAGTGGGTAGTATATGTAGTGGGTAGAGTATATGTAGTGGGTAGTGTATGTAGTGTGTAGTGTATGTAGTGGGTAGTATATGTTGTGTGTAGTATATGTAGTGGGTAGTATATGTAGTGGGTAGTATGTGGGTAGTATATGTAGTGGGTAGTATATGTAGTGTGTAGTATATGTAGTGGGTAGTATATGTAGTGGGTAGTATGTGGGTAGTATATGTAGTGGGTAGTATATGTAGTGGGTAGTATGTGGGTAGTATATGTAGTGGGTAGTATATGTAGTGGGTAGTATATGTAGTGGGTAGTATGATAGTATATGTAGTGGGTAGTATTAGTAGTGTGTAGTATATGTAGTGGGTAGTATATGTAGTGGGTAGTATATGGTAGTATATGTAGTGGGTAGTATATGTAGTGGGTAGTGTATGTAGTGGGTAGTATTTGTAGTGGGTAGTATATGTAGTGGGTAGTATATGTAGTGTGTAGTATATGTAGTGGGTAGTATATGTAGTGGGTCAGGTGCTGAACTGGCCATAAATACCATAATCCCCATTTCTAGTAAAACATAATGTCTTATCCCACAGGATGTTGGCAGAGGAGGACTAGATTTGTCCCTGTTACACTGACCTAAAATTACAGGCCGTTAAATATCATTAAATAAATAAACATCCATCACAGAATGTTGGCGGAGGAGACGGAGCGAGGTCTAGAGGACACGCAGAAGCGGTTGATGCGGCGGGAGTACGAACTACAGGCCCAGGAGGAGCGGTGTGTCCGACTCGAGGAGCGGATCTCTTGAGCTACAGATGGACATCGCTGTGTCCAAGGACGAGAACTGCAACATGCGCGTTACCATTAGTAAACTGGACAGGGAGAAGGATAGCCTGCAGATTAACGTTGACGAGAAGACGGAGAAACTTGCCAACTTGAATGAGGATATTTTGCTGAAGGTATGTATGGCGGTACAGTGGTATGTTTGTAAAATGTGGCTATGACTGGAGAAATGGTGCCTATGGGTTTTGCGACCAGTGTAGATCCAGATCAGCCTGTGCATCCGCACAGTCTGATCATGATCTGCACTGTCCTCCATTCCATCAATGAAACAGCCGCCATGCTTCTAACAAGCAATATATATATCATTATCAGACTACAAGAGTGTGCTGTTTGATTAGGATCTAAAGTGGTCACAAATCCCATAAGCCCCATTTCTCCAGTCACAGCCACAAATAAGATACTTTATTATATACCTACTCATGAAATACATAGCTATACAATGTGAATAAAAGTCTCGTCAATGGAAATAAACAATTTCTGGTGAGATATCGGTAGTTCCGGTATCTATATTAGTACACGCACCTGCCAAAACTATCAATGTTATTTTGGCTGTGACTGGACTGGAAATAAATGGGGCTTATTGGATTTGTGACCGGTGTAGCTCCTGATCAAACAGCACACTCCTGTGTCTTATAACGATATATACTGCTTCTTAGAAATGTGTTTCATTGGAATGGCGAACAGTGCAGATCCTGATCAGACTGAGGACGCACAGGCTGATCTGGATCTACACCACTGTTCGCAAAAACCATAAGCCCCATTTCCCTTTTCTCCAGTCGAGCTTATTTAAATACTCTGTTTAACCAATTAAAGACGGGATACAATTATAGTAGTATGAAACTTTTATAGAAAAAAAAAAAAAATCCCTGTTTTTTTATTTCATCTCAAAATATATGTTGTTACCACTTGTTTGAACCGTCTCAACGAGACGGTTCAAATGAATGGTAGCAACATATACCTTCATGGAGAAATAAACAAAATAATGAATTATTTTTTACAAAATTGTTGTACATATCTTTTGACTGAAATGGGTTAATCAATAAAATAAGGTGATGATAAGCTGCATATGTTGGTAAAATTTAATTTCTTAACAAAAACACAGATGCTTGTCTGTGATTAGAAAGCTTCATGAGCTCCTTCTTGAAATGGGGTTGATGGGGTTGAGTGTAGTTCCAGATCAAATAGCACACTCCTGTAGCCCGAGAACAATCGATATTGCTTGTTAGACGGAATTGAATGGCGAACAGTGCAGATCCTGATCAGACTGCGTATGCACAGGCTGGTCTGGATCTACACTGGTTGCAAAACCCATAAGCCCCATTTCTCCAGTCGCAGTCACACATTTGTAATCTGAATCTAGCATTGACTGAGCTCAGCCTCAGCCAATCAAACTGTATGATGTTAAGCGTGATATTCAGTGTTATTCGGTATTCGGCGTTATAATCATTGGGTTGTGGAATCTTGAAAAACATTGTGACCTGACGGCGCCAAAGAACTCACAATTTGTGTGTTTGTGACAGTTATGGTCCATTATGTTTAGTTGCACTTGCACGTGCATAATAATATGCATGAGAGCAATTAGTCGTGTTTGTGATCAGTGTTTCACTAAACTTCGTACGACTAAGATGTTCGTACATGTAAGTGCAAATTTAGGATCGTCTGGAAATTTATCAGTTGACGTTACGTTGCTTAGTTCAAACTGTCATTTTGTCACGTAAAAGCATAATATGGGATCCATATCTTGCAATTTTTGTTTCCTTTCATTGAACATATTGATAAGTTCACACATGTCTCCATTGTCATAAAATGTCAGTAATTGTCCAACGTCGTACTCTTGCTTATGTCGGATCAGATACTTTGTGCATACATTTGAAAACTAAAAATGGCATAGATGTATATTTATGTGTTTATTTCTATACACCCTGAAATTGTTTTTGGGGTACATTATAGTGAGCACTCTGTCCGTCTGTTTGTTTGTCTGTCCAAGATGTGCAAGTTTTCAGCTACATGTACCTACATGTACATGTACTATCTCTGTTTCCATCAGTCACATTGGTTTGAACTTCATACACAAATTGTACTATCTCTGTTTCCATCAGTCACATTGGTTTGAACTTCATACACAAATTGTACTATCTCTGTTTCCATCAGTCACATTGGTTTGAACTTCATACACAAAATTGTACTATCTCTGTTTCCATCAGTCACATTGGTTTGAACTTCATACACAAATTGTACTATCTCTGTTTCCATCAGTCACATTGGTTTGAACTTCATACACAAATTGTACTATCTCTGTTTCCATCAGTCACATTGGTTTGAACTTCATACACAAATTGTACTATCTCTGTTTCCATCAGTCACATTGGTTTGAAACTTCATACACAAATTGTACTATCTCTGTTTCCATCAGTCACATTGGTTTGAAACTTCATACACAAATTGTACTATCTCTGTTTCCATCAGTCACATTGGTTTGAAACTTCATACACAAATTGCCATCATTGATATTTTCATTCTATACCCCACCCATGCAGGGGCACAAGGTCAAATGACTCGGAAATTTGCATTAAAGTTTACCAGTGCCCAGGTATAAGTTTACCAGTGCCCAGGTATATAAAGTCCACTCTCTTTTTAGTCTCTTAAGGCTGAGCAGGCTTACGAGCTTCAAGTGTCCAACCTGACACGGTGTGTCGCCAACTTGGAGGACAACCTCAGACAGACGGATGACGATAATAACACGCTGCTCAATGACCTGACAGCCGTGCTCGAGACTCGAGGGCACGAAGGAGTCGCTGCAGCGGCAGCTCACGGCGGCCATTATTGATAAGGAACAGGTAACTACCACAGCCTGATCTTATTAAGCAGAGGAATTATTAACCCGTATAACTATTTTGTTGTCGTCTGCTGTTTATCTTTTATTTTACAGTATCTTTCGAATGTGACTTGAAACCAAGGTCCCGTTTCTATATGGCCTTAGCTGTTGTTGAGATAGATACTTTTGTGATCGCTGCAAACTAAATATGTGTTTCACATGCATTATCAAACAAAGAAACACTTGCCAGAACCCCGATATCCCACGTTTGGCCCTAACATACATACTTCGCTGTCTTGCGCACGAGAGTTGAATCTGGTTATACCCATTAAACGAGTAGTGCTACTCATATTACTTTTATGGGTTGGGCTAAGTGACTGGTGTGGTGAGGACCTGGCACCAGATCAGGTTATTCTAATTTCATGGCTGAATAAAAGAATAAAAACATATTTATGACCACGATCGCTGTAGAGCTAGGAGACATGTAGTGTTTGCACTATGTATATGTCCGTGGTCACATTTCCTTCTTTATGGTAATATTCAGTTCTGGGGCCCGTTTCACTAAACTTCGTATGACTAAAATGTTCATAAGTTAAAATTTAGAATCGTCTGTAAATTTCAATTGATGGATTTACATTTATTGAGCATAGGCTGCATATGCAGTCTATGCTAAATAAATGTAAATCCAATGATTGTTTACAAGAAAACAATGTTAATGTGAAAATTACAGACTATCCTAATTTTGCACTTAACAGTTTAGTCGTACAAAGTTTAGTGAAACGCCCCCCAGATGTTGGGACTTTCCTACGACCATCCATAAATAGGTGAAATACGCGATTCAACCCTGTTGACACGGCTTCAAATGACCTTAGCTGTTGATAGGACGTTAAACACCGATAAATCAAATCACTCTTCCCCATCTTGATTTCAGGGCTGAATAAGTATTTATTTGGATGTAAATATCCGTTCTGATTTTGTGATTTTCTCCCCAATGCAGCAGATTACATGCGGGATCGAACCTGTTGGCCCGGCTTTATATGACCTTAGCTGTTGATAGGCTGTTAAGCACCAATAAATCAATCTTTCCTCACCTCGCCACCACAGCTACAGACGCACAATGACGATATCAGCCAAGAGTCAGAGCTACTGAGGAGCCAGATCGGGTCGGAGCGCACATCGAACAAGAACCTCGAGGGGTTACTACGAAACAACCGGGAGAAGGAATTCCAATGTCAGCTGCAGTCGCAGGAACAGGGCGCGGAGATCCAACTTCTCAAGGATTGGCTCTCCCTCAACGAGAGCAAAAGGTAAGTGACTAGATTTGTACAAATATTGAATATTGGAATTTCTTTAGTTTGACTATTTGTCAAAAAAATAACAACTGCATGTTCAGATCTTGCACTTGCCAGTCTGGGCAACTGCTATATAAACTACGCGCCGAGAAACAAGCAACACTTGCAAGTGATTTTTCAACCCTGTCTTCATTCGTCTCATTTTCTCTCAATCTTTGAATGGTATAACTGTATGTGTGTATTACAGACAAAGCCAGAGTCGTGAAGTGGCATCTCTGTGCACCCGGAATGTCGAGCTGGAAGGGGACGTGGAACGTCTACACCGACAGCTTACCAACGAGAAGTTTGAACGGTAAGGATTGCAATGCTCTTGGACGGCATCATAGTCAAATGATAGAGAATTTGACTTATGGTACCTGAGATAGGGAGGATGGGAGAGAATGCATATTTTAATGAATCCATCCTGCTTATCTTAACAGTGAATGTTACTGGGGTTCACACCGAGCGCTAAGTGATCAGGTGTTGTCAGGCTGCCTTGTCTTTTGGTGCTGAAAGTTTTTATTGTATTTTGTGCTCAACGTATGCTACCCCACCATTCCTGTTTGCACATGACCTTGCTATTGAATTAATGTAAAACCCCAATTATTCAATCAATTATAATGAGACTTGAGACCAAGGTTCATTTCTCTATATGTCCATAGTTATTGCTGAGTCATTTTGTTGACAATAATTTGAGGAATATTTCAGACTGACATTCTGCAGATTGAGAATGTCGTCAGGTATTAGATGGATTGCACCTACAAGGTTTCTTTTCAATGAACAGTCAGCCAATGGTCTGATTTCAATGTACAATTTCATATATTTTATGCCTGTGCGTGACTGTGGTGTTAACCCATCTGTTTATGTGGCTGGAGAACTGGGGGTTAAGGGATTTGTGGCCAGTGGAACTCCTAGTCTGTTAGCTTAGTCCTGCAGTCTGATAGTGATGTATGATATTTGTTAGAGACATGACAGGTGTTTCATTGATGCAATGCTGAACAGTGCAGATCCTGATCAGACTGCGGATGCACAGGCTGATCTGGATCTACACTGGTCGCATCACCCATAAGCTCCATTTCTACACTCATGGCCACATATGACCTTATTACACTCACTTCAAACACCATAAATCAATCAATCAATCAAACAAACAATCATCAATCAATCAATAAACCAATCAATCAATGAACTACCATGTATTACACCACACCTAGACTGGTGGATGAAGAGGCCACCATCACTATCGTAAAGTGAGTATACGACTTGTTTGCCACTCTTGATAAGTAAGCCATTTACATGTAAATTTTGTAACCTCGTACCTCACGGAAACATTGATAGTCCAGTAGTAGAAGATTGTATGTACACATTGTTTAAATGGGGAGTACGATCTTCTACTTCTCGACCATCAATATGCTACTTGCGAGTAATTTGGACAATTCTACAGTACTCGCAACTATCATGCCTTTGAGCTCTGAATGAGCAGAGAATTTACTTTATATTAATTAGTCGTCTTTTTATTATATACCCCGGCATACGAAGTATAGTATGTCGAGGGCTACAAATGTATATACAGGTAGTTTTCTTCGCCGTTCTGTTCGTTCACCCGTCCGTCCGTAACACATAGACTTCAGGGGTGTGAATTTTCAAAGGTTTGCCTCTTTAATTAAATTTTAAAATATAAATGTGCCGGATATTGTTGAATAGCCGAAATAAATATAAATATAAATATATAGTTTGTGGAGGGGTGCATGGGTTTCCTCTTTTGTTATGAATTTTTTTTTACTAATTTCCTCTTTTCTCACAATGTGCTGCTCGCACCCCTGAAACTTAACATTTCGAAACTTGCATTGAAGTTTTTGTTTTTCAGACCAGGTGGTGGACAGGGTACCCCCATGATATACCTGCTAAATTGCTCTAGTTGTTTCGCTGGTTGTGATCAATCTAGATAATTCATATGTGAATGACTGGAGAAATTGCACTTTATGACATTGTCATCAGTGTAGTCCCAGATCAGACTGAGCGGATGCACAGGCTGATCAGGGACTACACTGTTTGACAATCAGTCATTAAAACACTGTCGTGATTCAAACAATCTTGATCCTTATCCAGGCTGCAAGAGTGCGAGCAAGTGAGAACTTTATAGCTCACATTGTTTGACAATCAGTCATTGAAACACTGTCATGATTCAAACAATCTTGATCCTTATCCAGGCTGCAAGAGTGTGAGCAAGTGAGAACTTTATAGCTCACATTGTTTGACAATCAGTCATTGAAACACTGTCATGATTCAAACAATCTTGATCCTTATCCAGGCTGCAAGAGTGTGAGCAAGTGAGAACTTTATAGCTCACACTGTTTGACAATCAGTCATTGAAACACTGTCATGATTCAAACAATCTTGATCCTTATCCAGGCTGCAAGAGTGTGAGCAAGTGAGAACTTTATAGCTCACACTGTTTGACAATCAGTCATTGAAACACTGTCATGATTCAAACAATCTTGATCCTTATCCAGGCTGCAAGAGTGCGAGCAAGTGAGAACTTTATAGCTCACACTGTTTGACAATCAGTCATTGAAACACTGTCGTGATTCAAACAATCTTGATCCTTATCCAGGCTGCAAGAGTGCGAGCAAGTGAGAACTTTATAGCTCACACTGTTTGACAATCAGTCATTGAAACACTGTCGTGATTCAAACAATCTTGACTCCTTATCCAGGCTGCAAGAGTGCGAGCAAGTGAGAACTTTATAGCTCACACTGTTTGACAATCAGTCATTGAAACACTGTCATGATTCAAACAATCTTGATCCTTATCCAGGCTGCAAGAGTGCGAGCAAGTGAGAACTTTATAGCTCACACTGTTTGACAATCAGTCATTGAAACACTGTCATGATTCAAACAATCTTGATCCTTATCCAGGCTGCAAGAGTGTGAGCAAGTGAGAACTTTATAGCTCACACTGTTTGACAATCAGTCATTGAAACACTCATGATTCAAACAATCTTGATCCTTATCCAGGCTGCAAGAGTGCGAGCAAGTGAGAACTTTATAGCTCACACTGTTTGACAATCAGTCATTGAAACACTGTCATGATTCAAACAATCTTGATCCTTATCCAGGCTGCAAGAGTGTGAGCAAGTGAGAACTTTATAGCTCACACTGTTGACAATCAGTCATTGAAACACTGTCGTGATTCAAACAATCTTGATCCTTATCCAGGCTGCAAGAGTGTGAGCAAGTGAGAACTTTATAGCTCACACTGTTTGACAATCAGTCATTGAAACACTGTCATGATTCAAACAATCTTGATCCTTATCCAGGCTGCAAGAGTGCGAGCAAGTGAGAACTTTATAGCTCACACTGTTTGACAATCAGTCATTGAAACACTGTCATGATTCAAACAATCTTGATCCTTATCCAGGCTGCAAGAGTGCGAGCAAGTGAGAACTTTATAGCTCACACTGTTTGACAATCAGTCATTGAAACACTGTCATGATTCAAACAATCTTGATCCTTATCCAGGCTGCAAGAGTGCGAGCAATAAGAACTTTATAGCTCACACTGTTTGACAATCAGTCATTGAAACACTGTCATGATTCAAACAATCTTGATCCTTATCCAGGCTGCAAGAGTGCGAGCAATCAAGAACTTTATAGCTCACACTGTTTGACAATCAGTCATTGAAACACTGTCATGATTCAAACAATCTTGATCCTTATCCAGCTTGCAAGTGTGTGACAAGTGAGAACTATAGCTCACACTGTTTGACAATCAGTCATTGAAACACTGTCATGATTCAAACAATCTTGATCCTTATCCAGGCTGCAAGAGTGTGAGCAAGTGAGAACTTTATAGCTCACACTGTTTGACAATCAGTCATTGAAACACTGTCATGATTCAAACAATCTTGATCCTTATCCAGGCTGCAAGAGTGCGAGCAAGTGAGAACTTTATAGCTCACACTGTTTGACAATCAGTCATTGAAACACTGTCATGATTCAAACAATCTTGATCCTTATCCAAATATGGCCGCGACTGGAGAACTGGGGCTTATGTGATTTGTGACCAGTCTAGCTCCTGATGAAATAAAAAAAAACCTGTAGCCTGATAACAAACTATATCGCTTATTAGATGTGTGACGGATGTTTCATTTAGGGATTGGTGAGCAGTGCAGATCCTGATCAGACTGTGCGGGTGCACAGGCTGATCTGGATCTACACTGGTCGCAAAACCTGTAAGCTCCATTTCTCCAGTCACAGCCACATATTAGAAAACGCGAAAGTAATCTACTTATTTGGAGTCCAGCTTGTAGGTACAGTGTGTGTACAATCTCTTCTGTCTGTTCCACGTTTTGCTGACGGCAAACTTTTTTGTTATTGATGAAAAAGTACTTGTTAGATTTAATGTGTTTAATAGCCTAAAGTTTGTCGGCAGCAAAACGTGGAACAGACAATAGTCATATGTTGGTGACACGGAAACATATTAATATTCAGAATGTTACTTGACATTTATACATCTCTTCAGCGTGCATTGCTTTTTATGCCCCCGCTACCGAAAGGTACGGGGGCATATAGTGTTATCAGCGTCCGTCCGTACGTCCGTCCCGTTCGTACGTCCGATATTATATTCCTTAGTAACTTCTACATGGCTTCACATATTATGTCAATATTTATACACGTGATACATATGAACATACCTTACACACTCCACCCCCAGTACTTCGACCTTGACCTTTGGCCTTGACCTTTTCCACTTTAAATGTTTGCTTGGCACTTTGGGACAAATCTACGTGCACGTTTCTCAATCCTACAATAACTTCTCAATACCTTTGCTAATCGCTTAAATATTTATACACATGATACATATGAACATGCCCTACACACTCCACCACCCAGTACTTCGACCTTGACCTTTCAACTTCACCTTTTCTACTTTAAATGTTTACTTACCACTTTGGGACAAATCTACGTGCACGTTTCTCAATCCTACAATAACTTCTCAATACTTTTGCCAATCGCTTAAATATTTATACACATGATACATATGAACATGCCCTACACACTCCACCACCCAGTACTTCGACCTTGACCTTTGACCTTCACCTTTTCTACTTTAAATGTTTACCACTTTGGGACAAATCCACGTGCACGTTTCTCAATCCTACAATAACTTCTCAATACCTTTGCTAATCGCTTAAATATTTATACACATGATACATATGAACATGCCCTACACACTCCACCACCCAGTACTTCGACCTTGACCTTTGACCTTCACCTTTTCTACTTTAAATGTTTACCACTTTGGGACAAATCTACGTGCACGTTTCTCAATCCTACAATAACTTCTCAATACTTTTGCCAATCCCTTAAATATTTATACACATGATACATATGAACATGCCCTACACACTCCACCACCCAGTACTTCGACCTTGACCTTTGACCTTTTCTACTTTAAATGTTTACTTACCACTTTGGGACAAATCTACGTGCACGTTTCTCAATCCTACAATACATGTAACTTCTCGATACTTTTGCCAATCGCTTAAATATGTATACACAATTGGAAATGATTCTAAAGTGCTGTCATGTCAAACCATGTTTTTAATGAGAAAAATGGAAAATAAAAAATAAAAAGCAGACGACAAAATTTAATTCAGCATTGTAAGGGCTAATAGACACATTTTCTTGGCCCGTTTAAAACAATTCTGAGCATTCATTTCAATCTCATATTTGAAATGTATTTTTAATAGTAAACTGAGATCTGTCACAAACAATTCTGATTTATTTCAAGTCCATATTTGAGTATATGCTCAGAATGGTTTTAACCATTGGCTGAGATAAAGTACCTTAGCACATTTGGTACATTCTTCAAACCTCCACAATTGCTTCAGGTTGAAATATTTTTGTTGACTGGTACTAATGCCTGATTGCCTGATTGTCGAACAGCGTAGCCCCAGATCAGACTGCGCATATGGCATGCGCAGTCTGATCTGGGGCTACGCTGGTCATATACGTCGTATCATTGACTCGTATGGTACCGTTTTTCTGCCGTGTCTTCACTTTAGTCCTTTTGGCCACTATTTCATTTCATCAAAAGTGATTCATGGCTCTGGCTTACTAAGCTTGCCATAATAATGTGTGATCGAGAAAATTTAATTCAGCGTAGTAAGGGCTAATCTCATACAACATCCAATTTAAGCCAATCCAAGCCAATTATGCTATAAAATAACATTACATATTGGAGCTCTCACTGTTTTTAACCCGTAAAATGCGGGAACCGAAAATAGTCGTCTGCTGATAATTCCTATTTTGTCTTTTCTCTCAGTAAAAACATGGTTTGGCAGCATTTTAGAATCATTTCCATTGGAAATGATTCTAAAATGCTGCCAAACCATGTTTTTGATGAGAAAAATGGAAAAAATATTCAGCAGACGACACAAATTAATTCAGCATTGTAAGGGTTAAAGACGGGTATTTCCGTGTAAATTGCTGTGGTGCATGCGCCAAAGGATATCACCATTCACAAGATAAATTGATTTGGTGCATTAATAGACATTCCAATCCACTTTCCTTCCCTTAGAGTCACACGGAGGGAGAAGAGGCGAAGATTAGAAATCTGGAGAAATCCTTACGGAAACAGACGGAAAAATGTGAGAAGTTGGAGACAGACTTCTTTACAGTAAAGGTAATGGGGAATTACTTATTCTGTCAGTTATATCTGTTCATATACTTTGGGATGTTGAATATTTAGAATGTTAGACTGACCGCAATTCCGAGCGACATTTCTCCATACTTTTGCATCCTAATCTGGGTCTACACACTTTTCCGATGCAAAGTTGTGTCATTTATCTCGTAGAATGCGGGAAACAAAAATTGTCGTCTGCTGACGCTTTCTATTTTGTCTTCTTTGTCAATAAAAACATGGTTTCACAGCAGTTTAGAATCATTTCCAATGGAAATGATTCTAAAATGCTGTCAATCCATGTTTTTATTGAGAAAGAAGGCAAAATATAAAACAACAGCAGACGACAGGTTTTTTTGTTAAGAATTAAGGCAAAAATGATAGCACGGGGGGTTGGGGGCATATTGTGTTGCTCTTGAGATTCCGTACATCCGTCTGTCTGTACATCTATACGTCCATCCATATATCCGTCTATGTACATTTACGTAGAAAAGTTTGTAAGAGTTTCTCCAGTTAGAGTCCAGTATGCCACGGGGACATCTCCATGTTTTACAACCATAATGTCTACTGTCTGTTCATGTTTTACAAACATAATGTCTACTGTCTGTTCCATGTTTTACAAACATAATGTCTACTGTCTGTTCCATGTTTTACAACCATAATGTCTACTGTCTGTTCCATGTTTTACAAACATAATGTCTACTGTATGTTCCATGTTTTACAAACATAATGTCTACTGTCTGTTCCATGTTTTACAACCATAAATGTCTACTGTCTGTTCCATGTTTTACAAACATAATGTCTACTGTCTGTTCCATGTTTTACAAACATAATGTCTACTGTCTGTTCCATGTTTTACAACCATAATGTCTACTGTCTGTTCCATGTTTTTCAAACATAATGTCTACTGTCTGTTCCATGTTTTACAACCATAATGTCTACTGTCTGTTCCATGTTTTACAACCATAATGTCTACTGTCTGTTCCATGTTTTACAACCATAATGTCTACTGTCTGTTCCATGTTTTACAAACATAATGTCTACTGTCTGTTCCATGTTTTACAAACATAATGTCTACTGTATGTTCCATGTTTTACAAACATAATGTCTACTGTCTGTTCCATGTTTTACAAACATAATGTCTACTGTATGTTCCATGTTTTACAAACATAATGTCTACTGTCTGTTCCATGTTTTACAACCATAATGTCTACTGTCTGTTCCATGTTTTACAAACATAATGTCTACTGTATGTTCCATGTTTTACTGTCTGTTCCATGTTTTACAACCATAATGTCTACTGTCTGTTCCATGTTTTACAACCATAATGTCTACTGTCTGTTCATGTTTTACAAACATAATGTCTACTGTCTGTTCCATGTTTACAACCATAATGTACTGTCTGTTCCATGTTTTACAACCATAATGTCTACTGTCCGTTCCATGTTTTACAAACATAATGTCTACTGTCTGTTCCATGTTTTACAACCATAATGTCTACTGTCTGTTCCATGTTTTACAACCATAATGTCTACTGTATGTTCCATGTTTTACAAACATAATGTCTACTGTCTGTTCCATGTTTTACAAACATAATGTCTACTGTCTGTTCCATGTTTTACAACCATAATTTCTACTGTCTGTTCCATGTTTTACAAACATAATGTCTACTGTATGTTCCATGTTTTACAACCATAATGTCTAC
The DNA here is from genome assembly GCA_029237695.1 of Conchocele bisecta. Taxonomy (NCBI): domain Eukaryota; kingdom Metazoa; phylum Mollusca; class Bivalvia; order Lucinida; family Thyasiridae; genus Conchocele; species Conchocele bisecta. The sequence continues at coordinate 64,054 of CM055275.1, forward strand.
TGTCTGTTCCATGTTTTACAACCATAATGTCTACTATCTGGTTACTGTATGTTCCATGTTTTGCTGCCGACGAACATTTGGCTATTAAACACATTAAATCTAAAAACATATTTAATTGTAAGTACTTTTTCATCAATAACATAAAAGTTACCCTCCCCCGAAAAAATTATTAGATGCAATTCCATCAAATATTGATTTAATTGCTAAAAAACAATTTTCCTATTTTTAAAACAATTTTTTAATTGTGGACCAATTTTCAAAATGTAACTTGTTTTCTTATTTGCATCATTTCTCGCCAGGTTTCGGAGTCAGTTTCCATTTTGTTTTTGTTTCTTGATCCTCCAGGTCAACCTCCTCCTCTGTGTCTTTTGGCAATAAAATTAATATTTGATGGAATTTCATAAAATAATTTGTTTTTGTGAGGGTTACTTTTTGTTATTGATGAAAAAGTACTTACTTTTAAATATATTTTAGATTTAGTGTGTTTAATAGTCAGGTTAATCGCAGCAAAACGTGGAACAGACAGTAGTTGGAAACTATTTTAAAGTGCTGTCCTGTTGACGAGAAAAATGGAAAATAAAAAGAAACAGCAGACGACAAAATTTAATTCAGCACTGTCAGGGTTAACACATGCTGCTTTTCCAGGGCTGCCGGGCAATGTATTTGGTTACTCCAGCAATCAATGCATTGGGCCACCATGTGACAAAATTACTGCATGTGAATAATCCAGGATGTGTGATGCCATATCGTAATTTGTTCTGTATATGACATCAGAGGGATCCAGGATTCATGTCCAGAGAGGGCGTGGATTTCAATTTTCATAAAATTCAGATTTGTTTCCTGCATTTTCTCTTATTTCTCATCCAAAGTATATGTTGTTACCACTCAGTTGAACCGTCTCGACGAGACGGTTCAACTGAGTGGTAACAACATACACTTTGTGTGAGAAATAAGGAAATAATCAGATCTTTCCACGCAAAAGAAATTGGTTAAAATCTAAACTCGACCAATTTTAGAGGGGGCGTGCACCGGACACGCCCCCGCTTGGGTCCGCACATGGACATTGCGGATTAAAAGACCCATTCTATGAATCAGACTGGTTTTAGTATACCGGTACACTGGTAAACTATTCACACAAGTCATTGTGCTAACTTGGCTGTAAATTTTAGTGTTGTACTTACATGTACCAAGTTTAGTGAAACAGACCCTTGTATATTTTCCCCACATGTTTGCAGTCGATGACGGACCGCCAGCAGAGGGAGCTGAAGTCGATGGAGGAGACCCAGACGACATACCTCGACCAGGTGGAGGAGCTCACGCACAAACTATCGCAGGCCGAGTCCCGCCTACAGACGTACGAGTCGTCTCGTCTCGTCTCGAAGAGGGTGCTAAGGTACATGTATGTAGTGTGAAAAATGTGATAGGAATAAAGAATGTTTTTGGTTTTAAAAGTCCAACAATACAGACGTAAGAGACGTCTCATCTCGAGGAGGAAGCTAAGGTATGTGTATATGTGGCTGTGGCTGGAGAAATGGGGCTTTAGGGATTTGTGACCAGTGTCGCGCCAGTGTAGCCTGATAATGCTCTATATTGCTTGTTAGAAGTATGGCTCATGTTTCATTGATGGAATGACAAACAGTGTAGATCCTGATCAGACTGTGCAGGTGCACAGGCTGATCTGGATCTACACTGGTCATAAAACTCATAAGCCCCATTTCTCCAGTCACAGCCACATATGGGCATCACAGAGATAATCAATGGGAAACAGGGGCCTGTTTCACTAAACTGTGTACGACTAAAATGTTTGTTTTTAAAGCGCAAATTTATGATCGTCTGGAAATTTAAATTGATGGATTTACATGTATTGAGCATAGGCTGCATATGCAGCCTATGCTCAATAAATGTAAATCCAATAATTGTTTACAAAAAAACATTGTTAATGTGAAATTTACAGACTATCATAATTTTACAATTACAAACATTTTAGTCGTATTAACTTTAATGAAACGACCCCCAGATACGTACATGGGCCAGGAATATGACAGTGTGTGATATACTTTCCATGCTTCTTGTTACAAACTATCATGTGTGAAATGTAGAAATATGTTTAACCAGGTGAGCCAATTATCTTAAAATACTTCATTCGAGATTGGGTACTACACACTAATAACACACTCGTTTGTGTAGAATAAGGACCCTATTGCGTGTGCATTATTATTATCACTATAATCAACTCACATGGTTACATATTTGGTATGTCATTTTGCTTTGCCTGATACCTGCTGTATCGAATCCTGTGTGTATGACACAAGGGCTTTCTGTGATGACAATCTGGTAATGAAACTGTAAAAAGTGTGTTTTATACTCAACAACTTATATTCTCTGTATATATGATAATTATGGTGTATCTGTAGACGAGCCAAGTGGGGCTGGAGTTGGCAGAGAAGGTGTCCCAGATATCCCAGCTCGAGGATTTCCTCTCACTCCGCAGTAAGGAGGTCCAACAACTGCAGGAAAAACTCCTCGAACTTGTAAGTGCTAAATGGTATCTGCACATTTATATGCCGGTTTGAAAAAAAGGAACAATGTTAGGCATTCACTTTGTACAGGTTGGCAGCGTGGAAGCCCTGTTTGTCCACATTATAAATTAAGTTTAATTAACCAAGTTCTGTATACATATTTATCATTAACGGGATAAACCCTATTGCCTTTTCAAACAGGTGTACATTTTGACCATCAGCATTTTGTTTGCCAAAACTAATTGATTTATAATACATTCATTTCATAAATTTCAATAGTTAACTGATGATATAAAAGATAAATGTTTCAATAAAAGATGAAAGAAAAATTGTCCGTTCCACTACTGTATGTAACATGTGTTCCTTGAATAACTTACTTAATATGTATACCCTGGATTTTTCAACATTGAAAGCTGTTTTTGATAAATATGTATTGCACAAATATAAAACAGAAACATGTTATTGTATTTCTCCAGAATGACGACGTTATATCGCGAACATCGAAACAGGAGAAGCTACAGCAGAATGTTGATGGTACGTTCGCTATTCTTACCAATAGTTGTCAGGGATTCCGCTGGCGATCGCCACTTTCGCAATTGGCGATAAAAATAAACAATTGGCGATAAAAAAATCGGCACTTCAAAAAAAAAAAAAAAAAAAAAAATTATTGTCCATGAAATCAAACACCTTGATTGGCTGTGCCTGAGCTGTTCTACAGCTCAGGCTCAGCCAATCAAACTGCTTGATTGCGAATTCAGATTGCCAATAGGTGTTCAGAAACGTTGTCATCTGGACAAGATTAACGCACGCAGGCTATGCTAACTACAATGCATTGATACCAAGTTAGCCAAGGCTAGGAAACTCATAGGAATTCCGAGGCTTGCCGAGGAATTCCTACCGTTTCCGAGCCGAGTGTGATGTGTGAAATATTTGCCCACTTTCGTCAATGTCATTTGTAGAAAATATTGTGTTTGTTCAGAATGATGGTCAGTGAAATTTGGAGATGCAATAAGGCCATACAAGCTTTCCTCATTAACCCTTAGACCGCTATCTTATTTTTTTTTGTCGTCTGCTGTTTATTTTCTATTTCCATAGTCTGCCCCAAAAGTGTAATGCCTACAGCGCTGTTTTAGATTGTGTCGTCTGCTGTGTAATTTTTTACGAGACTGTTTATGAGACGGTTCAAATGGTTGTCACCACATATACTCTTGAAGAGAAATAAAGAAAGTATTTGGAATTTTCTGTCCGTATAACTGGTTCATGGTTAACCATTTACATATTTTGCTCCGTATCATTACATTGCAAAGTTGACCCAGAAGTTCAGTGTCAGCGACAAGGCCAACAACGAGATGACGACTCAACTGCAGAAATACAAGTCCGCCAACTCGGGGTGGGTGTCGTCTTTTGCACTCGGTATCCCATTATGTAGTGAAAATGGGATATAGGGATGTAAAAGTTGTCTGTCTGTCCATCACGTTTTCCGTTCAACTAACTTGTTCACCATATGAACGATTGGCTTGAAACTACATATGTATGTTTATCATCATCCATATTTTTATCCCCCGCCCCACCCATGCTCTACTTGCCGAGGGTCATGTTCAAATGACCTAGCACAACAGCGATGGGATACATGTTGGTGGTGTTTTTGTTTTGAATGGCTCTTACTCGACCCTTTCTTCACTATAGACAATCATTTCAAACACTGTTGATCCACAATATGGGAAATCACAATGTGTTTGGATACAGTTTGTATTGGGAATTCCCAAAGCAAATTGTGTCCGAATATTTAGGGTTAATACGGGTTGAAATTGTTAATGGAGGCACTTCATTCCGTTGTAGAGTTAGAGCGACAGTTGGACGGCGCGAAGAAACAGTCGGAACAACTGGCTGAGAAGTCACAGATCGTATGTATTGTTGTATTGTTGTTTTTTATCGGCTTATATTTAATGGTGAGAATTGGCTCGAACCATACCCGGTTGTATTGACTATCAGTCCTGTCATAGTTGGTATTTGTGGCTGTGACTGGAGAAATTGGGCTAACTGGTTATGCGACCAGTGTAGCCCCTGATCAGCCTGCGCATCCGCGCAGTCTGATCAGGGCCTGCACTGTTCGCCATTCAGTCGATGAAACACCTGTAATGCTTCCAACTTATAGCTTTGATCTATATCAGGCTTCAGGAGTGTGCTAGAAGATCAGAAGTTTGAATATTCACAAATACCATTTGTCCCATTTCTTCAGACACAGCCACATATGACCATTCTGTTCAAAACAGACATGAAAACCCAACCAATCCTTGTCATTTTAAACAAGTGGGGCCCCGAGTGATGAAAGAGACCATACACAATCCGGGCCTGTGCTTATAGAAGCCCTAAGCCCCGACTCGGTTTCGGCCAATCAAACTGTCTGATTTCGAGTACGACTAGAGATCATGCTCAGATGTTGTTGACAAAAGGGACATTGCTGAATTTGGGCCCCTGCTTATAGAACATTCTGAGCGCATACTCCATTCTCTTGCTTAGAATCAGGAATTCTGGGGCCCGTTTCTCTAAACTTCTTACGACTAAAATGTTCGTAAGTGCAAACTTATGATAGTCTTTAAATTTCATATTAACAATGTTTTCTTGTAAAAAATTATTGGATTTACATGTATTGAGCATAGGCTGCATATGCAGCCTATGCTCAATAAATGTAAATCCATCAATTGAAATTTACCGACGATCCTAAATTTGTACTTACGAACATTTTAGTCGTACGAAGTTTAGTGAAACGGCCCCAGATTCGTAGAGGCTGAGCTGTGCTATTACATAAATTGATAATAGACAATTTAACATTCATATATTATTTCTTCACTAGTTATTTATGTTGTGCCATTCATTGCCAATTTCAAGTATGCTTTTGATATTGTACTATGTTGGTGTTGTATAATATATTTTCGTGACATAATTATTCAAACTGGAGCTTTTCTCTGTTGTGAATGTTTTGTGTATTTCTTTATTTGATTCTGAGTTAAATTCTTTATTTTCTTGTGTTTTTTTGGCACAATTACGTCGCATGTGGCCATAATGAAGTTTCATAGTCGTGTAGGGTCACAAAAGGAAATGTTCACCATTTTAGTTGTTTTCTAATGGTAATGTCTCGTATTTGTGTTGCATGAAATGTCTTCCAATTACGAAAGAATGGCGACATATTAAACATTCTCTTATATCTTTAGAGTTGCCGACAAAATCCTGAATTGGGAGGTACATAATGTGATAAACAACTAGTTGCGAAGGTAACTCTTGCAATCTACTCGCGTACCGTCTGTAGATGCCTACGGACGGTACAGGAGTAGTTTACAAGAGTTACCGTTCGCAACTAATAAACAACTTACATCTTTAATCGCATAAAATTACCACCACATGCCATGTGTGCATACATATAGTGTGGTCAATGCCAATATATTATCCCCATGTTAATGAAGAAACAGATAAAACCATGTACATTTATTCATATATAATCATTGATGTCTGTTTAGTTGCTACATGTATTGTAGAAATAGAATTTATCCCATCAAGACAGTGCGTATGTACCGTGAAATATGACCTAATCACTGCGTATGAATATGTGTGGTGACTGGGGTTATTTTTTGCATTTTAAAGCCATTTGTAGGTGTGTTGACGAGATAAATAGAATAGTAGGTTAGTGTCGTGAATGGGAAAAATATCTGGCGCGGCACGGAAACGGGATGTGCTCGGCAAAGCCTCGCCCATCCCATTTCCTAAGCCTTGCCAGATATTTTTACCCATTCACAGCACTAACCTACTATTCTCTATTTTACTGCAATTAATAACAGCGTTATTAGAGTAATTATTTTTGAGGTAAAGCTAGCTTTGTCATAGCATAGCAGTATTATTGAAGAGATTAACACATCTACTAGCTGGCCAATAATAGTATCGTTACTATAAGTAAAGGCTGCAAAACGCTGAGCTGCTTAACCCTTAAAAGGCGGGAACCGAAAATGTCGTCTGCTGTTATTTCATTATCTTGTATTCTTTCTCGGTAAAAAACATGGTTTGACAGCACTTTATAATCATTTCCATTGGAAATGATTCTAAAGTACTGTCAAATCATGTTTTTCATGAGTATAATGGCAAATGAAACATAAACAGCAGACGACAAAATTTAATTCAGCATTGTAAGGGTTAAATTTGGAAAAGTGTATGAAATTTTCTGCTGAATCGCATTATGAGATTTCTGTGGTATATTTTGTAAATGATGTTGAAAGTTGAAATATATTTATGAGCACATGCATACCCTAGGGCATGGAAAATACTTTCATAGTATTTCCATCCCTCTGGTCTGTCGGATGAGACTTTAAACTGAGGCCCCGTCCCTGCATGACCTTAGCTGTTGCTAGGACGTTAAACTCCATTCTGTTCATTTCTCTGGAACAAATATCAGCAAAATAAAATACAACAAGGTTGAAATACTCGTACACTGGCACATTTAGAAATTGGTATCTTGAATCATTCTACATAAGGGAACGATTAAGTGCAAACTGGTACAACTGTATGTAACGTAGATTGTTTCTTCAGCTGTGGAAGGGTACCTGACACCAGATAATGACCCTGGATATTGCAGTGTCTTTGAGGCACTTCATTCCGTTGTATTCAGTTGTATTTCCCTAGTCCGTCAAACCGATTCAATCAACAATCATATAATTGTTTGTTATGATACTATAACTGTCCATATTTTATCATATTGTAGAATGTACATAAATGTACATACAATTCCATCCAATGAGACGAACAATTAGTTGTCGCTATATGTTTCACTTTTGACCAAAATCATATGGCAAATGATGTAGATACTGATCAATGTAATGTGAATTTCTCTGTGATTTATTCAAGTTCCAGCCAGTTTAATTTTGTGTTTGAATATCAGATTATCAAAAAAACAAACTAGTTTGCGTTATTGCCAATTGGAAATGTCAAGTATTATCTTCTAGTATTAACCCTTAGACGCTACACACAACAATTGTCGTCTGCTGTTACTTTTATATCTTGCCTTATTTCTCAACAAAAACATGGTTTGACAGCACTTTAGAATCATTTCCAACGGAAATGATTCTAAAGTGCTGTCAAAGCATGTTGTAAATTATTCTAAAGTGCTGTCAAAGCATGTTTTTGATGATACAAATGGAAATAAACCGCAGACGACAAAAAATTAAGATAGCGGTGTCAGGGTTAATAATTTTGTCAGGTATTCAGCAAACAAACGTATTCATTGTATCCCCCGGACTCCGTCGGGGGATACTATGGATTTGACAGCGCGTCAGCGTCCGCGTCCGCCGCAGACACTTCTTGTCCGGAGCATAACTCGAACACCCTTTGGAATATTTTCATGAAACTTCACACATGCATAGACCACGACCCGAAGGTGTGTCGCGCGCAAGAATGACAACTCTTGCATAGCTAATTTTTGAGTTATCTCCCTTTTTTGTTTCTCGCACTGATTTCGTGTCCGGAGCATAACTCCACCACCCTTTGGAATATTTTCATGAAACTTCACACATGCATAGACCACGACCCGAAGGTGTGTCGCGCACAAGAATGACAACTCTTGCATAGCTAATTTTTGAGTTATCTCCCTTTTTTGTTCGCGCACTGATTGACCATAACTCGACCACCCTTTGGAATATTTTTATGAAACTTAACACATTCAATTAGACCACGAACCGAAGGTGTGTCGTGCACAAGAATGACAACTCTTGCATAGCTAATTTTTAGTTATCTCCCTTTTTTGTTTTCGCTCACTGATTTCCTGTCCGGAGCATAACTCGACCACCCTTTGGAATATTTTCATGAAACTTCACACATGCATAGACCACGACCCGGAGGTGTGTCGCGCACAAAAGAATGACAACTCTTGCGTAGCTAATTTTTTGAGTTATCTCCCTTTTTTGTTTGCGCACTCTACAAACTGGACAATAATGCATGAAGACCTGTTTTTCTCGTCTGCTCTGTACACCTTTTCTCGTGTGCTCTGTACACCTTACCTGTAGAGAGAACAATAGAAACTGGGAGAACCATGTGCTAGCCCATGCTAGCATGTGCAGATGTCCAGTGCTTGACCACTGTTGACCAGTTAATTTATACAGGTAAATTACTACATTGGGTCCTGTGTTGAAAATATTGTGGCATTATGTGGACTTGTGCAGATAGACGTAGATAAATATAGGACTATTAAAAAAAAATCTGGTCTCCAATAGCAAGCATTATTATTTTTAAACTTTTTTTTTTTCATTTTTTTTTTTCAAATTATTTTTCAATTTTTGTCTAGTAACATAAGGTCGTAAGTGCTATATACAGACTATTCACCTGTGCATGTGCTAGCATGTGCAACTGACCACTGACCACTTACAGGTAATTTATACCGGTAAATGATTATATTACATTTCCGTAAACTGTGTTGAAAATATTATGGCATTATGTGGACCTGTGCAGATATGTAGATAAATATAGGACTATTAAAAAAAAAATCTGTGCTCCAGTAGCAAGCATTATTATTTTTAAACTTTTTTTTTCCATTTTTTTTTTTCATTTTTTTTTCAAATTATTTTTCAATTTTTGTCTAGTAGCATAAGGTGGTAAGTGCTATTTACAGACTATTCACCTGTGCATGTGCTAGCATGTGCAACTGACCACTGACAACTTACAGGTAATGTATACAGGTAAATATTATATTACATTTCCGTAAACTGTGTTGAAAATATTGTGGGAATATGTGGACCTGTGTATATGATATGTATAATATAGACTATTAAAAAACATTCTGGGCTCCAGTAGGGAGCATTATTCTTTTTCTTTTTTTTAATTTAATTTTTTTTTCCATTATTTTTTTTTTTTTTTTTTTACATTCTTTTTCGATTTTTTAACTGACCACTAACTTATTACAGGTAATTTATACAGGTACATTATTACATTTCCGTAAACTGTGTTGACAATATTGTGGCAGTATGTGGACCTGTGCAGATATATGTAGATAAATATAGGACTATTAACAAAAATTTCTGGGCTCCAGTAGCGAGCATTATAAAAAAAAAAAATTGTATATTACATTTCCGCAAACTGTGTTGAAAATATTGTGGCATTATGTGGACCTGTGCAAGTATATGTAGATAAATATAGGACTATTAAAAAAAAATTCTGGGCTTCAGTAGCAAGCATTATTATTTTTTTATTTTTCAACTTTTTTTTTCAAATTTTTTTAATTTTTTTATTTTTTTTTTTACATTCTTTTTCAATTTTTTAACTGACCACTACCTTATTACAGGTAATTTATACAGCTAAATTATTACATTTACCTAAACTGTGTTGACAATATTGTGGCAGTATGTGGACCTGTGCAGATATATGTAGTAGTATATAGGGTATCACTTCGTTACCGCGACCCGTGGTAAGAGAATTAGCCCAAGCCTGGAACACCAAGGGGGTAAAATTGGAGCCAAATATATCATAATTAAGCAAGATAAAACTACCTCCCACCTATGACAGAGGTATGTTAAAATCCGTGGCTAAATTGAGGACGGTTTCAACTACCCCTCCATCAACATGGAGGTTCTGGACCACTTTCTCAAAACCCGTGAGGACCCCACCAGTAGCATGGGGGTTCTGGCTCACTTTTTTCAGCACCCATATTACAGGAGCGCAAAAATCCCGCCGACAACCATGTTTTCGACAACCACAATCCATAGAAAACCACAGCAAGTGTTTCTGCAACCAAATTCTAACTATTTGTAGTACTTTATAGGAGTGTAAAAATCACTCCGACAACAACGGTTTTCGGCAACCATTGATACCGCGACCCGGGGTAAGAGAATTACCCCAAGCCTGGTACACCAAGAGGGTAAAATTTTGTCATAAATTATGACAAAATTATGAGAATATATTTGAATTCGTATTGAACAATGTAAACATAATATTTAAATATAATTAAATTTTCCAACCTTGGGAAAGTATATTTTAATAATATATAAGAACCAAAAAATGTCACACGCTAAACAAAAACTATCACAAAAAGTTATGAAAACGGCACACCCTAAATTAACTCACACAATGATTGGTGAAAATGGGGGTATAAATGCCACGAAAATTCCAACAAAATTCTTCTCCTAAAAATTAGGGAATTAAGAGCGGAATTAAAATCCTTTGGGGTGTCGTTTTCATCAAGATTAAGAGAAAACAGGTTTAAATAAGCTTATAAAGGAAACAAAAAATGAAAAAAGAAGTAATATGAAAAGGATGAGCCGCGCGTTCAAGCGCGGCATGTTCAAGGGGATAGAAAATAAGGATTACAAAAAGATAGCACAACAGATCGCAGATGAGTCCGTATTATCACTTAGAAGTAAAAATATTGGCCAACCTAAAAACAGGTTGCCCAAAACGGGTTTACTAAAAAAGTTGATAGGGGAAGGGATGAACTATTAGATGGGTATAAGGAAAATAAAGAAACCACAGTGAAAGGACGCAGGTTAACTACACTAACCATAAAAACCAAACTTCAGGTAGATAAGACCCAAAAATTAATGACCTCGTTACAACCTCTGCTGACTGGTAGCTTCTACTTGCGATATTCTTTTTCTTACAGATTAGTCCACCAAGATGAGAAAGATTTTCGAGGAAAACCTAAAAGTTTGATTTTTTATAAAAACCATTTCGGTAGTCCCTGGTTCAGAGAATACACACAAGTGCACAATTGGAATTAAAAAGCAAGAAGAAGAAAGATTAAATATAGATAAAATAGAGCGACCAAACACGAAATGGAGGTTTGTACGATGGGTAACCACTAGTGTTAAAATAATTTACGGAACGGCAACAAGAGATGTCGGAAGGGCGTCAGATCAAGTGGCCGGAGGACACTTGCCTGAATGGTTGCGATACAAAAAAAGGACTGAAACCACTAGATAGTTTTGATGATGATCTCTGTTTATTTCGTTGTTTAGCACTTCATACGACAGAATTACGCACTGACCGCTGTTTATCATTAACAAAAGATCTATCAGAAAAATATTTAAAATTAAAAAAATTGGATATTTCAAGCGGACCGGTTTTATTCGACGATCTGGATAAAATAGAAGAATGTTTTAAAATAGGTATTGATGCGTATGAACCCGCAGAAGATGGAACATGGTTTTTACGAAAAGTTGCCGCAAACTACGAAGAACTTGGTACCAAGAAGATGAAAATAGGTATTTTTAATGATCACGCATTTCTTATTACAGATATGAATAAAGTTTGTAAAACGTATTGTTGTTCTGAGTGTAATCAACGATTTACACAATCACACTGCCTATCAAGACACACAAAAACGTGTATGAGAGGAGAAACAAATGTTATGTGCAAAGCCGATAAAATAGATAGACCAACAGCTGCGTTTGAAAAAGCATTTTACCCAAGACCTAAATGCAGTAAAAAATCAATTGTGTGGGTGAACTCTTTTGGTGGACCACATATCCACACAGCTGCATGTGGTCATGGTGGAGAAAGAATGGTAGCTGGAGCTCCTGTAGATGGATTTTGTTCAGAAACGGAAACAGTTTATCAATTTCACGGCTGCTATTGGCACGGATGCCCAAAACACTACTAAAGACGCAAAAGAAAAGTTTAAAAAAACTAAATTGCGAGATGAACTGATCAGAGCAGAGTTTGAGTTAGTAGTTATTTGGGAATGCGAATATGATAACCCTAATTTGGTACAAAACCAATTAGAAAACCCTCCAACAACAATTTACCCATACCACATTGTATACGATTTTGAAGCGTATTTAGATCCTACGGCCAAAAACCGTGCTACTAAAGATTTAGAATATATAAATGAACACGTTCCAATAAGTGTAAGTGTCGGTGACACACTGACTAGAGTCATAACACACATATGTGATACTTCCCCTAAAAAATTAGTACAACTTTTTCTTGAAGATATTAGTAGCCGAGCACAAGCAATTCGTAATGTTGTTGGTGCAGATAAGACATACGGATTTCCCACCGATATGGACCGACTTCTCTCTTCACAGAGTGGTGAGATAAAGCGGTGGATAAACCAAGTTCCGGTAATTGGATTTAATTCCAGCAACTATGATATTAATTTAATAAAGAGGCACTTAGTAGAAGCATTAACGGATACGGTCAAAAAAGAAGTGTTAGTAGGAAAGAAAGCAAACACGACAATTTTCCTATTTACCCCAGATTTAGGTTTTTGGATGTAAAATTATATCTTTCTCCTGATATTGATTACGACCGCCTGGGTAAGAGCGACGGATGTGAAGCAACAAAGTCTTTCTTTCCATACGAATGGTTTGATTCCCCGGATAAACTTAATTACGAGGGATTACCTCCCCTTGAAAACTGGGGAAATAAATTAAATCCCAGTAAAATTCTAACCCAAAAACAACTAGATGAGTGCAACAGCATTTATAAAAACATGAAAATGAAGAGTTTCAAAGATTGGCTGAAATATTATAACAACTTGGATGTTGAACCTTTCCTAGAAGCTATTGGTAAAATGACTACATTTTATAAAACAAAAGATGTAGATATATTTAAGGACGCGGTTACCCTTCCGGGTGTTGCGTTGCAATATATTCTAAAAGGAACTATAAAACAGCACATAAAAAGTTACAAAACTAAAGAGAGTATAGCGGCAGACGCGATCTGTCCACCACTTTACGCTCCCGACGAAGAAAGTTATGAAATGTTTAAACAAGCACTAGTTGGAGGTCCATCAATTGTGTTTACAAGATATGCGGAAGCCGGAGTTTCTAGAATTAGATCAACTCCTGATGGAAACGGAAAACTCTGCAAAGCGGTGTTAGGATTTGATGCGAACGCTTTGTATTTGTCCACACTAAGTAAGGTTATGCCCTGCGGAAAGGGAAAAATTATACAACGTATTTGCACCAAATAATCCGAAAAAAACTTGCGCATTTTCAAAAACAGTATTATCCAACGATTGTTTGGTTTGGGTTTGCTGAGGTTGATATAGAAGTTCCACAGAAATTAAAAGAAAAGTTTTCAGAAATGTCCCCTATATTTATAAACAGAGTTGTAGAAGAGGAAGAAGTTCCGGACCATATGCTCAGTTATTTGAAACAAACCAACCGTGAAAAAGGAAAATGCAAGAAGTTGGTAGGAGCAATGTCTGGTAAAAAAGTTTTATTATTCACACCATTATTAAAATGGTATTTACAACATGGATTACAAATAACAGGTCTATACAGGATTATAGACTATGAACCAGGAAAACCTTTTGAGTGGTTTGTTAAGGAAGTTACTGCCGCTAGAAGAGCCGGAGATGTTGATATATCAAAGAAATCCCCAATTGCAGATATTATGAAATTATTAGGAAATTCGTGTTGTGGAAAAATGATAGAATCTCCAGAAAAACATCTTAACACAACCTATACAAAAGATGAAAAATGTGTGGATAGAGCATTAAGATCTGCCTATTTTAGCGATTTGGAAGAGATCGGAGATGCGTACGAAATATCATCAAGAAAAGTAAACGCTCGCATGACGCGTCCCATTTCATTGTGGGATTGCTGTATATCAATATGCAAAACTAAGAATGTTGGAGTTTTATTACGACTTTATGGATAAGTACGTAGATCGGTCTGATTTTGAGTTAATACAGATGGATACTGACAGTTATAAATATGGCAGTTAGTAAAAAAACAGGAGGATTAGATGGAATGATAAAACCCACTTACTTCAAGATTTTTAACAAACATAAAAATGAATGGTTGGCATGGGATAAATGGAGTAATAGAGAGCCTGGATTGTTTAAAACAGAGTTTCAGGAGACTGCGCAATAGCTCTATCCAGCAAGTGTTATTTAGTTGAGAAATATTTTTTACAAAGCAGAATTAAAACATTCCGCAAAAGGTTTATCCGCCCGCCAAAACAATCTTTCATGGTTAAGATACAAAGAAGCACTTCACCCAACTGATATTGATAGGGGTGTAAACAGAGGTTTTAGAATGAATTCCGGTGTTATGAAAACTTATACACAATGTAAATTAGGTCTTTCCGCTTACTATGATAAAAGAAGAGTTTTATCAGACGGAATTCATACAGAACCTCTATAGTTGGAAAAAAAAGAAGAAAAAACGTAATTGACTACCCACTTAAACAGCTGCAGTCACCGTTTGAATCTTTCTTGGTCTTCCAATTGGTACTTTTACGGGACGTTCCGGGTTTTTTTTCCAATCTTTTCTAGATAATCCGGTTATAAATTGGTCATTTTCCCACAAATCTGTAAGGCGTTTTGTCCCAATATGATATTTTTTCTTGATTTCAGTAGCAGGAACATGTCCACGAGATCGAAGAATATCCAACAGAGCGTCTCGATTAAGAACAGACTTCATAAATCTTCTTTATATATAAAAAACATATTAATGTTTAACATAAACTCATAATTGGGAAAATTTTTAGTAATTTTTTTTACCAATCGGAGAAGTAACGTAATTATAATACAGAGGTATTATAGCGAGGGACAAAACCGCCAGAGCCGCCGCTGAATAAGACCAAGAAGAATCTTCCTCTTCTTGTTTTAACGTTTGTGCGAACCCAGAAACCTCACATTGGAGAGTTTCTTTTTTATTATCAATAATTTTTTTCCAAATTTTTAACGAATTGATCATTGACACCCACCCCCTTGCTTAACTTTTTAAGCTCATTTATCCCCCCACCGGTTACCCGCGTAATCGTTTTTTCTTTCGCAGGTAAATCTGTAGGAGGTAAATACAATCCAGGGGATGGGTTATTATCCCACAGTTTTTTATGTCGCGCACTACCGATTCCAAACTTCTTTTTAAGTTGATCCGCGGTTACCTTTCCGCGGGATGAAATGATTTCTTCGACACTTTCGTTAGAAAAGTAAGACTTTGGCATTATTAATAGTTTATAATAGGTGCAGAAAATATGCTCAAAATGCCCAAAATATTTTATAAAATGGGAGATAACTCTTAGAAAGTGGTAATAAGGGTATATTTGAAAAGCCTTATTAATAATAAAATGGATAAAGTAATAGAATGGGAAGTGGAGTTTTGTAATGGTCTTGTTGACGACTATTACTATAACATGAAATCATTAGGTAAAATAGAGTACATGAAATATCAGCGCAACCTATTACGCACCGATAAAAGAGTCACATTTCCAATATTATATCGAAAATTATGTAAGGTTTATAAGAAACAAATTAGCGAAATGAAGCGGTTAAACAGGATTGACAAACGATTAGTTGAAGAGAATGGGGCTAATTTTATAAAACTGTTTAAAATCAACGATTCGTTTACGGATATGGCTTTCTACGAAGAAACGGAAGAAATTAGTGTTTTGTTTGAAACAATTATAACTAAGGGTTACTGAGTAATTGCTGACTAATGCTGAGTAATTGCTAACTAATGCTGAGTAACTGATGAGTAAACAATGACCATAATGTCCATAATGCCCAAAATGGTGAACAAAATGCTGAGTAAAAATCAGTTAGACTGGGAAAAAAACACCCTTACAATTAAGAGGTACCTTTGTACTTTTAAAAAGTACTCTACTTGTACTTTATTTTCACTTTAATGAGTACATTATTATTACACTTAGTACAATTAGTGTTTTTTTCCCAGTCTAACTGATTTTTACTGATCTCGTGGACATGTTCCTGCTACTGAAATCAAGAAAAAATATCATATTGGGACAAAACGCCTTACAGATTTGTGGGAAAATGACCAATTTATAACCGGATTATCTAGAGAAGATTGGAAAAACCCCCCGGAACGTCCCGTAAAAGGACCAATTGGAAGACCAAGAAAGATTCAAACGGTGACTGCAGCTGTTTAAGTGGGTAGTCAATTACGTTTTTTCTTCTTTTTTTTCCAACTATAGAGGTTCTGTATGAATTCCGTCTGATAAAACTCTTCTTTTATCATAGTAAGCGGAAAGACCTAATTTACATTGTGTATAAGTTTTCATAACACCGGAATTCATTCTAAAACCTCTGTTTACACCCCTATCAATATCAGTTGGGTGAAGTGCTTCTTTGTATCTTAACCATGAAAGATTGTTTTGGCGGGCGGATAAACCTTTTGCGGAATGTTTTAATTCTGCTTTGTCAAATTTCTCAACTAAATAACACTTGCTGGATAGAGCTATTGCGCGGTCTCCCTGAAACTCTGTTTTAAACAATCCAGGCTCTCTATTACTCCATTTATCCCATGCCAACCATTCATTTTTATGTTTGTTAAAATCTTGAAGTAAGTGGGGTTTTATCATTCCATCTAATCCTCCTGTTTTTTTACTAACTGCCATATATAAGCTGTCAGTATCCATCTGTATTAACTCAAAATCAGACCGATCTACGTACTTATCCATAAAGTCGTAATAAAACTCCAACATTCTTAGTTTTGCATATTGATATACAGCAATCCCACAATGAAATGGACGCGTCATGTGAGCGTTTACTTTTCTTGATGATATTTCGTACGCATCTCCGATCTCTTCCAAATCGCTAAAATAGGCAGATCTTAATGCTCTATCCACACATTTTTCATCTTTTGTATAGGTTGTGTTAAGATGTTTTTCTGGAGATTCTATCATTTTTCCACAACACGAATTTCCTAATAATTTCATAATATCTGCAATTGGGACTTTGATATCAACATCTCCGGCTCTTCTAGCGGCAGTAACTTCCTTAACAAACCACTCAAAAGGTTTTCCTGGTTCATAGTCTATAATCCTGTATAGACCTGTTATTTGTAATCCATGTTGTAAATACCATTTTAATAATGGTGTGAATAATAAAACTTTTTTACCAGACATTGCTCCTACCAACTTCTTGCATTTTCATTTTTCACGGTTGGTTTGTTTCAAATAACTGAGCATATGGTCCGGAACTTCTTCCTCTTCTACAACTCTGTTTATAAATATAGGGGACATTTCTGAAAACTTTTCTTTTAATTTCTGTGGAACTTCTATATCAACCTCAGCAAACCCAAACCAATCGTTGGATAATACTGTTTTTGAAAATGCGGCAAGTTTTTTCGGATTATTTGGTGCAAATACGTTGTATAATTTTCCCTTCCGCAGGGCATAACCTTACTTAGTGTGGACAAATACAAAGCGTTCGCATCAAATCCTAACACCGCTTTGCAGAGTTTTCCGTTTCCATCAGGAGTTGATCTAATTCTAGAAACTCCGGCTTCCGCATATCTGTAAACACAATTGATGGACCTCCAACTAGTGCTTGTTTAAACATTTCATAACTTTCTTCGTCGGGAGCGTAAAGTGGTGGACAGATCGCGTCTGCCGCTATACTCTCTTTAGTTTTGTAACTTTTTACGTGCTGTTTTATAGTTCCTTTTAGATATTGCAACGCAACACCCGGAAGGTAACCGCGTCCTTAAATATATCTACATCTTTTGTTTTATAAAATGTAGTCATTTTACCATAGCTTCTAGGAAAGGTTCAACATCCAAGTTGTTATAATATTTCAGCCAATCTTTGAAACTCTTCATTTTCATGTTTTTATAAATGCTGTTGCACTCATCTAGTTGTTTTTGGGTTAGAATTTTACTGGGATTTAATTTATTTCCCCAGTTTTCAAGGGGAGGTAATCCCTCGTAATTAAGTTTATCCGGGGAATCAAACCATTCGTATGGAAAGAAAGACTTTGTTGCTTCACATCCGTACGCTCTTACCCACCGGTCGTAATCAATATCAGGAGCAAGATATAATTTTACATCCAAAAACCTAAATTCTGGG
Source organism: Conchocele bisecta (assembly GCA_029237695.1). Classification (NCBI taxonomy): domain Eukaryota; kingdom Metazoa; phylum Mollusca; class Bivalvia; order Lucinida; family Thyasiridae; genus Conchocele; species Conchocele bisecta. The sequence goes on from CM055275.1 coordinate 82,365, forward strand.
GTAAATAGGAAAATTGTCGTGTTTGCTTTCTTTCCTACTAACACTTTTTTGACCGTATCCGTTAATGCTTCTACTAAGTGCCTCTTTATTAAATTAATATCATAGTTGCTGGAATTAAATCCAATTACCGGAACTTGGTTTATCCACCGCTTTATCTCACCACTCTGTGAAGAGAGAAGTCGGTCCATATCGGTGGGAAATCCGTATGTCTTATCTGCACCAACAACATTACGAATTGCTTGTGCTCGGCTACTAATATCTTCAAGAAAAAGTTTGTACTAATTTTTTAGGGGAAGTATCACATATGTGTGTAGACTCTAGTCATGTGTCACCGACACTTACACTTATTGGAACGTGTTCATTTATATATTCTAAATCTTTAGTAGCTGGGTTTTTGGCCGTAGGATCTAAATACGCTTCGAAATCGTATACAATGTGGTATGGGTAAATTGTTGTTGGAGGGTTTTCTAATTGGTTTTGTACCAAATTAGGGTTATCATATTCGCATTCCCAAATAACTACTAACTCAAACTCTGCTCTGATCAGTTCATCTCGCAATTTAGTTTTTTTAAACTTTTCTTTTGCGTCTTTAGTACAGTGTTTTGGGCATCCGTGCCAATAGCAGCCGTGAAATTGATAAACTGTTTCCGTTTCTGAACAAAATCCATCTACAGGAGCTCCAGCTACCATTCTTTCTCCACCATGACCACATGCTGCTGTGTGGATATGTGGTCCACCAAAAGAGTTCACCCACACAATTGATTTTTTGTACTGCATTTAGGTCTTGGGTAAAATGCTTTTTCAAACGCAGCTGTTGGTCTATCTATTTTATCGGCTTTGCACATAACATTTGTTTCTCCTCTCATACACGTTTTTGTGTGTCTTGATAGGCAGTGTGATTGTGTAAATCGTTGATTACACTCAGAACAACAATACGTTTTACAAACTTTATTCATATCTGTAACAAGAAATGCGTGATCATTAAAAATACCTATTTTCATCTTCTTGGTACCAAGTTCTTCGTAGTTTGCGGCAACTTTTCGTAAAAACCATGTTCCATCTTCTGCGGGTTCATACGCATCAATACCTATTTTAAAACATTCTTCTATTTTATCCAGATCGTCGAATAAAACCGGTCCGCTTGAAATATCCAACTTTTTGAGGAACAAAATTTTAAATATTTTTCTGATAGATCTTTTGTTAATGATAAACAGCGGTCAGTGCGTAATTCTGTCGTATGAAGTGCTAAACAACGAAATAAACAGAGATCATCATCATACTCTAGTGGTTTCAGTCCTTAATTTTTTTGTATCGCAACCATTCAGGCAAGTGTCCTCCGGCCACTTGATCTGACGCCCTTCCGACATCTCTTGTTGCCGTTCCGTAAATTATTAACACTAGTGGTTACCCATCGTACAAACCTCCATTTCGTGTTTGGTCGCTCTATTTTATCTATATTTAATCTTTCTTCTTCTTGCTTTTTAATTCCAATTGTGCACTTGTGTGTATTCTCTGAACCAGGGACTACCGAAATATTGGTTTTTATAAAAAATCAAACTTTAGGTTTTCCTCGAAAATCTTTCTCATCTTGGTGGACTAATCTGTAAGAAAAAGAATATCGCAAGTAGAAGCTACCAGTCAGCAGAGGTTGTAACAAGGTCATTAATTTTTGGGTCTTATCTACCTGAAGTTTGGTTTTTATGGTCAGTGTAGTTAACCTGCGTCCTTTCACTGTGGTTTCTTTATTTTCCTTATACCCATCTAATAGTTCATCCCCTTCCCCTATCAACTTTTTTAGTAAACCCGTTTTGGGCAACCTGTTTTTAGGTTGGCCAATATTTTTACTTCTAAGTGATAATACGGACTCGTCTGCGATGTGTTGTGCTATCTTTTTGTAATCCTTATTTTTCTATCCCCTTGAACATGCCGCGCTTGAACGCGCGGCCTCATCCTTTTCATATATTCTTCATTTTTTGTTTCCTTTATAGCTTATTTAAAACCTGGTTTCTCTTAATCTTGATGAAAAACGACACTCCAAAGGATTTTAATTCCGCTCTTAATTCCCTAATTTTAGGAGTAGAATTTTGTGGGAATTTTCGTGGCATTTATACCCCCATTTTCACAATCATTGTGTGAGTTAATTTAGGGTGTGCTTGTTTTCCATAACTTTTTTGTGATAGTTTTTTGTTTAGCGTGAGGTGACATTTTTTGGTTCTTATATATTAAAAAAATTTAAATATCCTTTCCAAGGTTGGAAAATTTGTAATTTATATTTAAATATTATGTTTACTTTGTTCAATACGAATTCAAAATATATTTCTTAATAATTTTTGTCATAATATTATTACAAAATTTTATTTTACCCTCTTGGTGTACCAGGCTTGGGGTAATTCTCTTACCCCGGGTTTCTTTGCGGTGGTATCAATGGTTTGCCGGAAAACCGTTGTTGTCGGAGTGATTTTTACACTCCTATAAAGTACTACAAATAGTTAGAATTTGGTTGCAGAAAAAACACTTGCTGTGGTTTTCTATGGAATTGTGGTTGTCGAAAAACATGGTTGTCGGCGGGATTTTTGCGCTCCTATAATATGGGTGCTGAAAAAATAAAAAAAAAAGTGAGCCAGAACCCCCATGTAACTGGTGGGGTCCTCGGGTTTTGAGAAGTGGTCCAGAACCTCCATGTTGATGGAGGGTAGTTGAAAACCGTCCTCAATTTAGCCACGGATTTTAACATACCTCATGTCTAGGGTAAAGGGAGGGTTTTGTAGTTTTATCTTGCTTAATTATGATATATTTGGGCTCCCCCAATTTTGTACCCCAATGGTGTATTTTCCAGGCTTGGGCTAAATTTCTCTTACCAGGGTGCGGGCTGGGTTGGTTGGTGGTTAACCGAATCGTTTGGGAGTGGGATACCCCTATATATACTTATGTAGATAAATATTGGACTATAATATTAAAAAAAATTCTCGGCTCCAGTAGCGAGCATTATTTTTTTTTATTTACTTTCTATTATTACATTTCCGTCAATTGTGTTGAAAATATTGTGGCATTATGTGCCCTGTGCAGATATATGTACATAAATATAGGGACTTTTAACAAATAATTCTGCGCTCCAGTAGCTTCACATGCATAGATCCTAAAGGTGTCCCGCGTGGGGGCAAAGAATGACAAACTCTTGTATCACTAATTGTTTTAGTTATTCTCCCTTTGTCCGTCACCGATTTTGTCTCCGGAGCATAACTCGATCACCCTTTTTTCCTTTTTTAAAACTACTTGTGTATCTGGGGAGGGGGATACACATGCGCTTGTCGACAAGCGTCCATTTCTAGTTAAATGTATCTGTGAAGACACTTGCAGTTGCAATTAGTTGCAGTAAATATGTTGTGGCATTAAACATTATGCCCAAAACTCATTCATCCTCAACAATTCATTGCTATGAATGTCGGTGCAGCGAAAATGTCTCGATACATGCAATAGTAAGACTTTGTATTGTATATGTATCTTGCGCTTGTATTGTGTTTTTTATGCCCCGCTACGAAAGGTACGGGGGGCATATAGGTTTGTTACCGGTGTCCGTCCCTACGGCCGTCCCGTCGTCGTCCGTACGTCCCGATATTACCAATATTCTTCAAGTAACTTCTACATGGCTTCGCTATTTATGTCAATATTTATGCACCTGATACATATGAACATGCTTACACACTCCACCCCCCCCCCCCCATCAGTACTTCGACCTTGAACCTTTGGCCTGACCTTTTTCCTACTTTAAATGTTTGCTTGGCACTTTGGGACAAATCACGTGTACGTTTCTCCAATCCTTACACTAAACTTCTTCAATACTTTTGCCAATCACCTTAAATATTTATGCACATGATACATATGAACATGCCTACACACTCCACCACCCAGTACTTCAACCTTGACCTTTGACCTTTCACCTTTTTCTACTTTAAAATGTTTACTTACCACTTTGGACAAAATCTATGTGCAACGTTTCTCAATCCTACAATAAACTTCTCAATACTTTTGCCAATCGCTTTAAATATTTATACACATGATACATAGGAAACATGCCCTACACACTCCACCACCCATAACTTCGCCCTTCTTACCTTTCACTTCACCTTTTTACTTTAAATGTTACTTACCACTTTGGGACAAATCTATGTGCACGTTTGTTCAATCCACAATGACTTCTCAATACTTTTGCCAATCGCTTAACATTTATACACATGATACATATGAAAACATGCCTTACACACTCCACCACCCATTACTTCGACCTTCACCTTTGACCTTCACCTTTTCCACTTTAATTGTTTACTTGCCACTTTTGGACAAATCTACGTGCGCGTTTCTCAATCCTACACTAACTTTCACACATGCATTGCTCCAATGGTCCTCTACAGCCCTGTGACAAAATCCACATCGTCCTGCCCCGCTAAGCACATGGTCAAGGTCACAGACTTGGTGCGTTTTGGAGAAACCTTAACATTCAGTTAAATGGCTTATAATTTGTTTCCTTGGCTTGGATCTGCTTCACATTTACACAAGCATTGCTACAATGGTCCCTCTACCGCCCTGTGACAAATCCACATTTGTCCCGCCCCCACTAAAGCCCAGGGTCCAGGTGCGTTCAGACCTTAATGCTCGTTGAAATGGCTTATAATCAAATATGCTCGTTTTCTTTGGCTGCCAGCGGGGGCATCGTGTGCCGACAGCCACATTTCTAGTATTTATAAATTATAGCGCAAGTAGATGATGCATGTTTGGTAGTGTTCTATTGAAAGTTTCAGAAAATTTAGATTTCGTAGCAAATGGAAGTGGATGTGAATGAAATATTTTATTTTTAGCTTTTTATTGTTGTGTGGTGGCAGGTGGGAGCATGCGATGGTAAATTTTACAATCGGAGTTCATCCTTGCCTGTATCCCTAACGGAGGACCTGTTTGGTCCTCAGGTATGTCTTTGGCGTTCTTGTATGTGAGGGTTTAATCTGGTTATACCCTTATATGAGTAAAAATATGGATTATTCCTAATCCTGTTAACTTTTAGGGTGGGGAAGGCGCCAAGTTACTATAAGTGTGGTATGGACCTAGCACCAGGTCAGGTTATTCCTAATTTCAGGGCTGAATATATATTCCGTTCCGATTTTGTGATTTCCCCCAATGCAGCAGGTTACATGCGGGATCAAACCTGTTGGCCCAGCTTTAAATGACCTTAGCTGTTGATAGGCCAATAATTCCAGCACAAAAAAATATTTGATAGGCCATAAACACTTATATATTAAATAAAATCTACTTGTTATGGAGGTTGTCACGTTTCTCCCGTGGGTGGCAGGTGGAGCACACGATGGGTAATTTAACTATCGGGGTTCATCCTTACCGGAATTCGACTGGAGACCTGTTGGCCCTCACATACTCTTTGGAATTTTGTATGTGACAATGAATCTGGTTGTACCCTATTTTATGGGAAGGGGCCAAGTGACTGATGTGGTATGGTTGCTGTGACGTTAAATGTGTTTGCTATTATAAGAGAGAATGCCCACACCCTAGCCCTATAACCCAAAACAAGTACATGTATCTTTCTGCCAGTCCCATCCACAGGTCTGTAGTGTTGAAAGGGTGAACTGATATTGATCCCGTCAACACCCTGTGCGTATGTGCCGTGAAACACGGTGCCAAAAAAGGTGAAATAGTTTTGATATCCTGTCCATACGACCTAATCATGCGTATGAATATGTGTGGTGGCTGGGGCTATTTTGTTTGCATTTTAAAGCCATTTGTAGGTGTTGACGAGATGAATAGAATAGTAGGTTAGTGCCGCGAATGTGAAAAAAATATCTGGCGCTGTACGGAAACGGATGTGCTCGGCAGAACCTCGCCCTCCTTGTTTCCTGAGCCTTGCCAGATATTTTTTCCCATTCACGGCACCTAGTACCTATTTTTCTCATCCATATCATCCCACCTTGTTAAATTTGCCATCCATCAGTTATAAATCATATTCCAAGGCAAATCCTGGGTGGTAGGTGGGAGCATGTGATGTGTAATTTAACGATCGGGATTCATCTTTACCGGAATTTCCAACCGGAGACTGGTTTTCGCCCTCTCACGGACGTCATTGGCATTTTTGTATGTGACAGTTAAATCTGGTTTAGAGTAATACGATTATTCGCAATCTTACTCTCCCCAATGCAGGTTACATGCGGGAACGAACCATTGGCCCCGGACTTAAATGACCTTTAATAGCTATTGATATACCGTTAAACACCAATAAATCAAATACCGCTATCTGTATGTTTATCACAGTTTCTGATAATATATACCTTGGGATATAATGCAAGATTTGTGGAATTAAATCAAATGATCAGTGCGATTTGGTCATTTTGTGTACATGAAGAAAACAACAGTGTAACATATTCTCAAAACAGATGGTTCAAGTGAGTCGTAACAAGATATACTTTTATGAAGAAATAAAGAAAATAAAAAAAATATGGATTATATACTTTGACTGCAAATGAGTTAATTTGTCCGTGAACCTGTATTTTTCAGGGGGGAGAGAGCGGTGCAGGAGTTACGTCGCCATGGTTTAGCCCCGCCCGTACCTACGATGGACTACTCCAGCACCAGTTGATATCACTCCACGAGTCCCATACATTCTCCTCGCTTGAGAAGTGCTACCAGGTTAGTTGCTGTTCATGATCACGAGGGTCCGTGCTTATTAAAGATACATGCCCACTTAGTAGGGCATAAAATGTCTTTATAGGAAATTTAAATAAGTGTATAATTGTGTCACTATTCCACCAGTTGTAAAAATTACGAGTGCCCGCTATACAGATATAATCATTTAGTAATATGTATTGTACTGATAGTGACGCGTGGTTGTATGAGGTCAGGGGTTGAAAATTTCACTCGCGCAGCTCGTCATGGCGACTGTTTTTTGTGACGGTCGAGTACTTTATACAGGCACTTATACAGGCAGTTTGGCGAGTGAAAATTTGGTCACGATATTTTTGTTTCTGAAGAAATTGCCAATTAATTCCATCGATAACGGCCAAACAAAATGGTATTAATTCAGCGACCCATTTTTGTTGTTTTACAGTTTACGGGCAATTTGCCGGAAGTAACATTCAAGAAGTGTTTATGTACACGGTTACGGTTGAATCGCTAGCGATTTTGAACACGTCCATATCGGGCAAATTTAATTCACGGATTAATTGTCGGGCTGTGCGCGGCTGGGCTAACAAATAATATGACTGCGAGTATAGACTGTGTATACGCGGCCACATATATAGTCTAGTTATACAGTTGGGTTAAGCGCATTGGCCATTTCAGACGCCGAACATAACGGTTTGGGACGAAACGGTCAGCGCCGGGTCTGAAACCATTGAATTTAGTAATTAAGGCAGCGCATGCAAACATAGCCACTATAAATAAAACAAAATCTATGTCACTCAACGCTTATAGAAAATAAGAAGCGTGCAAGCCTCTGACCAAAAATAATTCGCTGCTTAAAAACTCGTCGATGTTTATCTCCCGATAAATAATATTTATTTGTTTGTTTATGTTCATTTAATAATTAAAATATAAATAACAATAATAACAAATATGTCTTATCTGTTTAGTAATGATCATATATATGTACAAGCTTTCTTTGTTTTAAATAAGTAACATTACAAATGCATTTTATTTAAAAAAAATTAAAAAACTGGGCAAGTAACTTTTTGACCTGGGCAAGGATTTTTTTCAACCCCTGCAGGTTTATTTCATATGAAAAATAGGTATGATATTTTTTAATTATTTATACTAATTAAATGTGTCACCTGAAAACATAATAATTGCAATATATTATAAAGTATGATCATTGCACATCAAATTGTGTTTTGCTTTATTAACCCACGTCCCGACCGCCCAAGTCAAGGTCAATGAAGACGCTGTAAGGCAAACGTGTTAAAAAACCTTTTTTATTATCAAATCAGCCAGCGAGGGGATTGATTAGCTTAATGATAACGATTGCCTTGTTTCTTTTCTTCAACAACTTTTCATTATCTTCTCCACAGGTATAGAATCAGAAGTCCTGAAACATCCTACCTTAGTGCTTCGCTGCGAGATCACAGAAAGAAGCGCATATTCATTTGATGACCCTACAGAGTCGACAAACAGAATTTAAATTTCCAACGATCTACTTTGATTGTTGTTCTCAGATTAAACAAGTTACTTATGATTATAGGACCACATTTAACTTGTGCGGACAGTATCTGGGGTGTGCTGTTTCGGAATGTATCCATTATCATTATTTATAGCAGAATTAAAAACTCGTTCCAGTGTTTTATGAGTTTCAGGTTTAACCCTTTTCACACGACCGACAGAGGGCCTTTCACTAAACTTTGTACAACTAAAATGTTCGTAAGTGCAAAATTAATGTAAAAATCCATCAATTGAAATTTTACAGACGATCCTAAATTTGCACTTATGAACATTTTAGTCCAGACAAAACTTAGTGAAATGGCCCCTAGACTGGGCAGTGTTTGCAACAGTGAAGATCTTGTTCTGGATCCTCACTGTTGTCTATTTTTCTGAACATTTTTTTAAATATGTATGTAAGGACATAAACTCCCTAACTATGGTGTAAATTGGTAAAATGTTGGGCTGTACTGGAATGAAAAGTGCGCTTAACATATGTGGTACCAATTTTTCTCCCGATCAAATATCACTCGATTTGTGTCCTGATACAATCTGTTTTGCTTGTTAGAATGCATAATGTGTGCTTTCATTGATGTAATGGCAAACAGTGGCAGATCTTGTCAGACTGTGCAGATGCACATGCTGATCTGGATCTAGACTCGTCGTCAAAACCCATAAGCCCCATTTCTCCAGTCCCAGGCACAAAAATTTAGTATGTAGACATAGAAACTGCCTAGTTGTGGGTGTATTGGTAAATGAGCTCAGATATTATAACATTCAAGCTACCTTATTTTTGTGTACATTCGGATGATGAAGTTTTTGAACAATTTCAAGAAGTTTCACAAACAATTTAGTCGGTTTTCTGGATCTGCACTGCTCGCCATTCCATCACTGAAAGATCTGTCGTAATTTCTTTTAACTAAGAAGAAAATTAGATTGTTTTATCAGGCTGAAGTTGTGTTCCTATTTGATCAGGAGCTACACTGATCACACCATAAGCCCCATTTCTCAGTCTCAGCCACCAGTGAGATTATGTAGAATCTAGCAAAAAAACAAACGATTTGTATGGTTAATTTTTAGCCAGGTTTTTGGAAAAAAAAAAATAAAAAATCCAGGCTATTGGATTTGGCGAAAGCCGGGGCGGGCGGGCGAAATAAAGCTGGAAAAAGCGGGCGGGCGGTGCGGGCGGGGCGGTGTCCACAATCAAGTTAAGTTTCGTGTTTGAGTCCATTTCTTTGTTTACTGTACCAACCTAGGACCACCAAAACTTTCACAGCTTCATAGTCAAGGGGTGCCCACCACATACCACTATCCAACATGTTTACTTTTTTTTTAACTTCACCCATTTTTTTCCGCGCAGTCGACTTAGCCATTTTCAATGTTAAGTTTTCGCGTTTTCAATGTTAAGTTTTCGTGTTTAAGTCCATTTCACAGCTTCATAATCAAGGGGTGCCCACCATATATCACTATCCAACATGTTACTTTTTTAGCCAGGTTTTTTTTAAAATTTAAAAAAAATTCAGGCTATTGGATTGGCGAAAGCCGGGTGGGCGGGGGTTGCGGGCGGGCGGGCGGCGCGGGCGGCGTCCACAATTCATGTTAAGTTTCTTTGTTACTGTACACTAGGACCCACCAAACCTTTCACAGCTTCATAATCAAGGGGTGCCCACCCACATATCACTACCAACATGTTACTTTTTTAGCAGGTTTTTTTATAAAAAAAATCCAGGGCTTTATTGGGATTGGGGCGAAAGCCGGGCAGGGAAGGGCGGGCGGCGGGCGGGCGGCAGGCGGCGTCCACAATCAATGTTAAGTTTTCGTGTTTGAGTCCATTTCTTTGTTACTGTATTTACCACCTAGGACACCACTTTCAACAGACCCTTTATTCATTAGCTCCCATATAAGTTTTTGGCACCACACTATCCAACATGTTACTTTTTTTTTAACTTCACCCATTTTTTCCGCGCAGTCGACTTAGCCATTTTCAATGTTAAGTTTTCGCGTTTTCAATGTTAAGTTTTCGTGTTTAAGTCCATTTCTTTGGTACTGTACCACCTAGCACCACCAAACTTTCACAGCTTCATAATCAAGGGTTGCCCACCACATATCACTATCCAACATGTTACTTTTTTTTTAATCTTGACCAATTTTTTCCGCGCAGTCGACTTAGCCATTTTCAATGTTAAGTTTTCGCGTTTACAATGTTAAGTTTTCGTATTTAAGTCCATTTCTTCTTTGGTACTGTACCACTGGACCACCAAACTTTCACAGCTTCATAACCAAGGGGTGCCTACCACATACAACTATCCAACATGTGACCATTTGTTTACCTTCACCTATTATTTCTACGTAATTGACTTAGCCATTTTCAACGTTTACTTTTTAACGTACGTCTGGTTAAATTTTTTGGTTAAAACTCCGTTACTTTTCGATACTATATCTCTGCAACTGCTTCGCCCATTACCTTGAAACTTCACATGGGTGTTTATCATCGTCCATATTTTCATTCTAACCCCCAACCGTGCGGCCCCTGTGCGCAATGTCAAGGTCAAATTACTTTGAATTTATTTGTTAAAGTTTTTTCCTGTACTATATCTCTGCAACTGCTTCACCCATTACCTTCATACTTCACATGGGTGTTTATCATCATTGTCGCACCCGCTTGTGGAAAGCGCGATATCGTCCGCATTTTGGCATACGTCCGTCCGTCGGTACGTCCGTGTGTCCGGTTAAAGTTTTTTCGTTAAAGTTTTTCCATCTACTATATCTATTTGTTTAGTGTCCATGCCTCGCCCCAAGGCGCGACATGCAGGCCACGGCCATCTAGTCTACAAAAAGTGGGTATAATTATGTTATCCAAGTGTCCATGCTTGGAAAAAACCTGGCCTTCGTGGCTTTGCTTCGTTTCTTGTTTTTAACTTGACCCATTTTTTCTGCGCACCCGGGTGTCTGGTTTATAGAGGTGCCACTCGACGAACATATCTGTGATATGCATATTGAGATAGCAATCTGCATTAAGCTGACGTATTCCTGTTATGTAGAGTATTAAACTTATCCATACATATAGCTTAGAATTGACATATTTATTTTCCAAATTTGTAGATACACACATTTACATATGAGAATTCGACTTAACCGACTTTGAGTAAACGAATGTAGACTGTATGTAAATAAATAGCGGACGGTGCATATTTATAAGTATTTGTTGTTATGTATATCCTTGTTTTAATTGGTGTATTGTATTTCAATATCAGTGCTCGGGATAAGCTTATTTTTTGGCTATTTTATTGTGCCTCCCTTTTTCGGTAGATATGGGAGGCATGTACCGGTAGTGTTTGGACTGAGTGTCTGTCCGTTGATTCGGTTAAGAAGTTTGATCGAGTTTTTCCAATTTGCCACCGGGGGGCGTTTGTGTAACGATAGGCCACATTTTCTTGTCAGCATAATTCGTGTCCCAAATAGGAAAATATGCAAAAAATATTACATCATAAAAAGAAAACTTATCTCGGTACTGTTTTTAATTTAATTTATGACTAAAACTATTTTGGTATTTACTTATTTTTGATTGCTGCCATGTTGTTTAAAATTTGGTTCTTCTTTTTACTTTATTATAACAAGTTAACATTATAGAATGTATTATTGTATTACAATACAGCATTGAAGATATGAGACGAGCCATGGAATTCTGTACCTAAAAGGATGTGCGACTTTTCATGAAACATATTTACAGAAACAGTGATATTTTGTGTAAATGTCGTCGAAAGTTGACATATTTTTCGGAGCAAATGCAGAATTCTCTTCCGCATATGCTCTGAGCAGTTCGTCATTGCAATATTTTCCACGAGATATCACACATTTCTGGTACAAAGAGGAAGGGGCCAAGTGAATGGGTTGAATGGGTGATTGAACCCGTTCACCCGGCCTTAAAAGACCTTGGCTGTTGATAGGCCGTTAAACACCATTAAACAAACAAACTGATCAGGGACTGTGCAGGCTGATCTGGGTCTACACTGGTCGCACATGTCCCAAGTCCTATATCTTCAATCACGCCCACATTAATATACATTGTAGATTAAAACGGTTATGTATTTCACAGAATGTATGTGTCATTTCTCTTTACAACATAAATAAGGATAATGTGTCTCATACATACAATAGTCTCTGGTTTTATATGCTATAATAACTTCATCCATCCAAGTCTATGCATACAATACTTTGTTGTTTAAACAAATATTATTTTGTTAATTTCTCCATACGAGTATATGTTGTTACCACTCATTTGAACCGTCTCGTCGAGTTTAAGGACTAATGTTACTTACTCGCCATGGCATAAAGGGGCTTGCTGAATTTACAACCAGTGTAACTTTAGATTTGCACAGTCTGATCAGGAGTGCCCCGTGCAGGCACCGGGGCGAGATCAACTGATCCTGAGAATAGTGCTGCAGTAGCCATTGCTTGTCGTAAAAGGCGACTAAACTGGCTTAACGATTGGGTTCATACTTTCCGGAACCCACTATACCAGATTTGGCCCTCATGTACATTTTTGGCTTTCTTGTATGTGAGAGTTGAGTCGGGCTATGCCCCATATATAAAAGTAAGATTAGTGCTAATCCTATTACTTTTAGGGGATGGGATAAATGATGCTGGTGTGGCGAGGGCCTGGCACCAGATCAGGTTGTTCTAATTTCAGGACTGAATATATATTTTGATTGTAAATATTGAGTTCTGAAGTTGGGATTTACCCCCCTTGGACAGGTGGATACGGGACTCGACCCCGTTGACCCGTCTGCGTGTAGACTCCCTGAGGCTTGTACCTCTATGTCAGAAAAGCGGACGTTAAACCCTATTCACTCACTCACTCACTGATCAGGAGTGGGATGCAGTGGGTGGCAGGTGGGCGCACGCGATGGGTAATTTAACGATCGGGGTTCATCCTTACAGGAATCCCGACTGGAGACGTGGTTTGTCCCTCACATACGTCTTTGGAATTTTGTATGTGACAGTTGAATCTGAAAATACACCTTATGTGAGTATTACGATATTCGTAATCCTATTTTAGGGGAAGGGGCCAAGTGACTTGGTGTGGTATGGACCTGGCACCAAGTCAGGTTATTCTAATTTCAGGGCTGAATATATTTGTTCTCGATGTAAATATTCCGTTGTGATTTTGGGATTTTCCCCCCAATGCAGCAGTTTAAAATGGGATCGAAACCGTTTGCCCGGCCTTACATGACCTTAGCTGTTGATAGGCCGTTAAACACTAATAAACAAACAAATTGATCAGGAGCTACACTGTTCTATTGAGGATGGGAGGGTATGCATATATTAACGAATTCATCCTGATATATATCCAGTGTCGTAAGGATGCCTGACACTGGATCAGGATGGTCGGTCTTTCAGTGATGAAAGTTTTTTGTCACGCCTGCTTGTGGGCAGCGCGATATAGTCACATTGGCATATGTACGTCCGTATGTCGTACTATCAAAGCCTCGGTGGGCGCGACATGCGGGTCGAGCCATCTAGTATTCTAAATTCAGTGCCAAACATATGGTACCCCACCCCCATATAGCTATATTCCCATCTGAAATTGAACTTGCTGTTGAACAGACATAAAACTCAATTATTGATGCCTGTAATGTACATTTCAGACCTGTATTTTATCACATGAGAGTGCCGTATCAGTAACTACACTGGTCGAAACAATGATAAGGCCCCTTTTGTCATGTCGAGTCACATTTGTGGATATGGGCCCTGCTGTGAAAAGGTACCATACTAAGTACTACCAAGATCTGATCAGGGCTTATGCTGTTTGCCATTCAGTCACTGGTGGATGCATCTTGTCGTCACCACAATGATTCCACTCTGATACAGCCGTGGAAGTGTGCAGAATAACAAAGACCAAGATTGGTAGTTGCGAATAGTAACTCTTGCTATCTACTCCCGTACCGTCCGTAGCAGTTACGATTGCACTCATAGGCTTCCTCTGCAGAATAGCGAATTTGATCAGAACAAGCCTATGAGTAGAATCATAACTCCGCTAAGGACGGTACGGGAGTAGATTTCAAGAGTTACTGTTCGCAACTACTATGTTGGTTATGCCGTTAAACACGAATAAACAAACAAAATATATTGGTTGCAAATGTCGTGAGGCACCTTTTCTCTGGTGACGGGCCATATACAGTTTTAGATTGATTGTATATATACAACTGTAGACAGTGGGTGGCAGGTGGGAGCACGTGATGGGTAATTTAACGATCAGGGTTCATCCTTACCGGAATCCCGACTGGAGACCTGGTTTGGCCCTCACATACGTCTGGCATTTTGTATGTGACAGTTGAATCTGGTTATACCCCTTATGTCAGTATTACGATATTCGTAATCCTAGTTTAGGGGAAGGGGCCAAGTGACTTGGTGTGGTATGGACATGGCACCAGGTCCGGTTTCTGATTTTGGGATTTTCGCCCCAATGCAGCAGGTTAAAATGGGATCGAACGGCCTTACATGACCTTAGCTGTTGATAGGCCGTTAAACACTAATAAACAAACAAACAGCTGTAGACGATATATATATTTTTGTTGTTGGGTCCAGAAATTGTGATTGCATTCCAAATAGCATTGTATAGAAGTAATAATAAAATGAGGTATTTTCTTTTCATTTTTCTCCTAAATAGCATGTATTACATTGTTACCTCACTGAGATAATTCAAAGTAAATGCTGCAGTTATTCATCTTGTGCAGAAATATCAACAATTAAAAGCAATATTTATTTTTTTCTGTTTGGATCAGTGAAAGTTGATAGAGAATAGCCATTATCTGCCATTTTATACGAGACTACCGTGGTTGTGCAAAAATCGGAAATAAACTCAAGACAACTTAACATTTGTAATAAGTGTTTTATCACAATTCTGTTGTGTAAAGGTGGGCGGCAGGTGGGAGTATGACATCCTAGCTAGTTCTGGCTTAAGTGAAACCACATCTCACTAGTTACGAACACATGGACACGTCATTTTTAAATGTGGCTGTGAATGGAGAAATGGGGCCTATGGGTTTTGCGACCAGTTCACCATTCCATCAATGAAACACCCGTCATGCTTCTAACAAGCGATATATCTACAGGAGTGTGCTATTTGATCAGGATCTACACAGATCACAAATCCGAATAATGATGCAAGCCGAATTTTGTTTATTTATATCACAGATGTACTCATCACCTAGCATGTGTTCTGTAGTGGGTTCATTTGCATATTTATTACGTTAGTTTATTATGATTTTTATTACACTGCGAGCGCCCATTTTATGCAATAAAATGTGTGATTATTCGGTGTGTATTAGGGCAATGTAAAGCTTGTTACCTGATACATTCAGGATGTGGAAGTGGGTGGTGGTCGGGTGAACGTTACGGCGTAAATTAACGGTAAGGGTTCCTTCTTCCTTATAGGAATCACGATTTTCCTGGTTTGGCCCACAGGTACATATTTATCTTTGGCTCTTGTGTTACCTGGGAGCTGAATTCGGTTATTGCCCATTATAAAAGTAGTAAGATTATTACTGATCCTACTGCTTTTGGGAGGGGGCCAAGTGATTCTGGTGTGGCGAGGACCTGGCATCAGATCAGGATTATTCTGATTTCAGGGCTGAATATATAGTTTTTTTATTGTAAATATTCAGTTCTGATTTTGGGTTTTCCCCCCATTTGTACATGTACATGTACATGTACTTGTACAGGTAATATATGGGATTTAGTACTAAACCCATTGACCCGGCCTTAAATGACCGTAGCTGTTTATAGGCCGTTAAACCCCAACAAACAAACAAACAAACAAACAAACTAATTAGACTGCTACTCACAACAATTGTCGTCTGCTGTTGCTTTTATATCTTGCCTTATTTCTCACTAAAAACATGGTTTGATTCTGAAGTGCTGTCAAAGCATGTTGTAAATTTTTCTAAAGTGCTGTCGAAGCATGCTTTTGGTGATAAAAATGAAAAATAGAAAATAAACAGCAGACGACAAACAATTAAGATAGCGGTGTAAGGGTTCATATGTGCAACAATGCTGTCAGCATATGGAACTATTGTCTGGATTCTATTTGATGTCTTTGAAACCTGGTCTTGTCAAATTCTTGCCAATACATGTTAATATGTGCAACAACGCTGTCAGCATATGGCACTATTTTCTGGACTCTAGTAAATTTAACGCCTTTGAAACATGGCCTTGCCAAATTGTTGCCATTACCTGTTAACCCCGAGACCGCTACACACAATACTTGTCGTCTGCTGTTGCTTTTATATATTGCCTTATTTCTCAATAAAAACATGTTTTAACAGAACTTCAGAATCGTTTCAAATGTAAATGATTCTGAATTGCAGTCAACGCATGTTTTGATGATACAAATGGAAAATAGAAAATAAACAGCAGACAAAAAATTAAAATAGCGGTGAAAGGGTTAATATGTGCAAGAAAGTGGTCAGTATATGGAAATGGAAATCATGTGCACTATAGTTACTTTGACGTCTTCGAAACCTGGCCTTGACAAATTGTTGCCAACACGTGTTATTGTGTACAATAATGTAGCCAGCATACAGAATCTTGGCTTGACTCTTGTCTGTGTGACCTCTTTGAAATCGGGCACTGTCAAATTGTTGCTAATACATGTTAATATGTGCAAGAAAGTGGTGCGCATATGGAAATCTTGTCTCTTTGAAATGTCAAATTTTGGCCCTGATTCTTTTCTCGTAACTCTTGTCTCTTTGACGTCTTCTGTAAGGTGTAGCCCTTCTTATTCTCCATGAGGAGCCGGTCTATGATACACCCATCGTCCTCCTGAAACAGTATCTTCCGCGGCTCTGTAACAAATAGAAGATCTTAATAATATGTTAGTGATGATTTAATAAGATTTTTTTTTTTAACTTTATTCGGACTTGCATGACCATAGCTGTTGATAGGCCGTTAAACACCAATAAACAAACACACATTTAACTTTATTTTTACAACAATTACAAACAGGCGGGACAGCAGCTATATAAATGCTTTTGTTGACACAGATGGAGACATAATGGTGATCCTTAATGCGCGAAGAAACTGGAGTACCCGGAGTAAATAGAGAATAGTAGGTTAGTGCCATGAATGGGAAAAAATAGTAAACGGGATGGGCGAGGCTTAGGAAACGGGATGGGCGAGGCACTGCCGAGTCCATCCCGTTTCCGTGCCGCGCCAAAGAATCGACTAGTATGACCACCGCACATATTCATATGCAGTGATTAGGTCGTATTGACGGGATATCAAAAATGTTTCACGGGACCGTGTTTCACGGCACATACGCACATTATTGACGGGATAAAGCCCACTTGTCCAATCTGGCAACCACTGTACCATCTCACATACTGCCCTGTTCTAGGATCGAATCTGGACCACATTGGGCCGTAACGAATTTAGTAAATAGGAGAGCTTGCATGTTGCATAGTTTTAGATTATCATTCTCATACATTTTTACATCAGGCCTAAAAAAAAGTGTTTGTATCGAGTAACCCGACTCTACCTGACATTTTTATTGATAAAACACAGACCCTACATCTTTTTGGACGTTTCCTAGGAAAAAATAAAATCAGTCATATTTTGCAATAAGTTACTAAAAAACAACAAATTGAATACAAATAAAATAAAAGAAAAAAGTAAAATGCCCCTAGCCTACCTTACTTTTTTCATGGCGTTACCCGAAACAAACAATTATTTTGTTTAGGCCTCAGTATGATGCATATCATTGTAAAAGATAGGATCTACATTACAACATATGCCACATTTGAAAGTCATATGTAAATTCTTCATATGAAAATCAGATGTGCTCGATTCATATGAATTTCGTATGTAATTCATATGAGTTTCACATCTGATTTTCATATGCATATCTACATCATATGTATTTTTTTGCTGTGTAGTGAACTATCAACCTACAGCTATACATTAAATATGTATTTTCCGATATGGATTTCAGCCTGCGCCTTCCTTCGCCATTCAGCCTTCTCTTCCTGTAGCCTTCTCTGTTCGTTCTCCTGTGGGGATATGTATATTTAGATGGACCCTTCCATGTCGTGAAGAATCTTTCGAAAAGAAAAACAATCGTTCATTTATGCATGGAAGTATATATTGTCACCACTCAACGAGACGGTTCAAATGAGTGGTAACAACATATACTTTGGATGAGAAATAAGAAAAAATGCGAACAAAATTTTGAATTTTTACACATGTTCTGGGTTATTCAGCTTGTTATGGGTCAACAGGGTAAACTGACATACATTGTGCACTAGGGCCCGTTTCACTAAACTTCGCATGACAAAACTGTTCGTATGAAGATTTCTATAAATTCATTTCACACATTAATCATGTTAATAATGCTCATTAATGCTGTCATTTCCGCATAGTTACGTGTAGGCATGATTTAATCTGAACAACTCCAATGCAGCAGGTTAAATACGGGATCGAACCCATTGGCTGACCTTAAATGATGTTAACTGTTGAAACGGGCCCCTGATGTGGGACACAGACTGGATATGGGCGTATGGTTCTAACGGCAGGCCTGCTTGTGATCGGGAAACGCACTCCGGCACTCGATAAATATTATTGCAAATTTGCCCGTGTATGCACATCCTAGTGTGCTTATCCATGCAATCTGATCAGGGAATCTATTAGGCACGTAGCCAGGCATCAATTTATGTGCAGGCAGAAACTGTTTTTGATCCAGCATATCTCGGGTCCGGGGGTGGTGGTGGGGGGATGTCCCCACCGAATCTTTCTTGACCCTTTCACCCCTAAGTAACTGGAATGGATTTGTATATGTTAATTTCCAGACCAATCCAATCGTCACAAAATGATTTTCAGACTAGTACATTTATGAAAAGGAAGGGGGTGTTTTTGTTCTCAAAAATGTGAAAATTACTTGCTAAAAGTGCAGATCCTGATGAGACGGCTCGTGACGAGCCGTCTCATCTGGATCTACACTGTTTTCCAATACCACTATACAGGCCTGTGGTTTTGAAAGGGTTACTCACCGTCTCATCTGGATCTACACTATTTGCCAATACATGTACCACTATACAGGCCTGTGGTGTTGAAAGGGTTAGTCACCGCCTCATCTAGATCTACACTATTTGCCAATACATGTACCACTATACAGGCATGTGGTGTTGAAAGGGTTAGTCACGATCCGTCTCATCTGGATCTACACTGTTTGCCAAAACCAATATACAGGCCTGTGGTGTTGAAAGGGTTACTCACCGTATCATCTGGATCTACACTGTTTGCCAATACATGTACCACTATACAGGCCTGTGGTGTTGTAAGGGTTAAACTCGGAAATGGCAGGAATTACATTTACTACGCATTTAGAAGCACACGGGTGTTTCACTGATGGAATGGTGAACAGTGCAGATCCTGATCAGATTGTGCGGATGCACAGGCTGATCTGGATCTACACTGGTCGCAAAACCTAACCGCCCCATTTCTCCAGCCACAGCCACACATATATATATATATATATCCAACAACAAGGCAACATTTTATTTGATCAAATTTCAAGGAGCTGACATGTTTGTTCAAATGTTTTAACAAATTAAATAGTGTGTACGTGAGTTATATCATACCTTCTAACACTGTTTCACCTTTTCACAAAACGTCTTCATAATACTGATGAACTCTTCAAACTTGAAGCTCGACTCATTTTCACAGAAGTGGACAGCTATTTTGCCTGACATCTCTGTGCTTTTCTTGAATCCCTCTTTTATCTCTTTGATATCCCCTTTGGCTCTGAATAGTATGAATATAGCATATAATAATGTACATTAATCAATCGGGTACGTTTTTATCTTTGGCTCTTTAGTTACCTGGGAGTTGAATTGGGTTATTGCCCATTATAAAAGCAGTAAGATTATAACTGATCCTACTGCTTTTGGGAGAGTGCCAAGTGATTCTTGTGTGACGAGGACCTGGCATCAGATCAGTATTATTCTGATTTCAGGGCTGAATGTATAGTTTTTTCTTATTGTAAATATTCAGTTCTGATTTTGGAATTTTCCCCCCATTTGTACTTGAACATGTACATGTACTTGTACAGGTAATATATGGAATTTAGTAATACACCCATTGTTGATAGGCCGTTAAACCCAAACAAACAAACATTAATCAGGTACGGTGGAGTCCCCAGGGTGTCCGGTTTAGAGATGCTCCACTGTAAATCAGACACATGACCACTCCAATACACACGTTCGTGTTTTGTGACCGCGAACAGACAGCACCATCGGAGTTGAATAGCAATGAAACCCATCAAAATTACCAACACTTGATTATACATGGTGTCAGTTTAGATAGGTTGCACTGTATATGTAATGCTATTATCTACACTTAAGGAATAAAACCATGGGTTGTTGCGTTTACTGTAGTATGAAAAACATTTGCTCTGTTTACAGAATGTAGAGACCGACATTGCTTTTTCGGATAGTTTAAAAAATCTAAATAACCAAATATGGCGTCGAAGTTAAGAATCATATTGTTTTACGTCATTTTGTTGCAATTCATGGTACAGTTGCTAGTTAATAGAGTGCCGTTATTGACAACGTCATGCATGGAAATTAAGTATGTCAAACACACTGTAACGAATCTAGTCCATATGCAATACGTTGAATTGGAATTTCCATTATGGATTTATGGACAGTGTAAATATTACTAAACATTGCATAAAGTGGCAATTCCACAACACAGTGTAGTAACATTCATAATACACTAGTGTAATATATTTAAGGAATAAAACCATGAGGTGTTGATTTTACTGTGGTATGAATAACATTTGGTCTGTTTAAAGTGTGTGTCCACATTTCCCATATATCTTTATCCGTTAGTCGGATCATTACTAAACTGTATCACTAGCTTCCTCACATTGGTAGCTATCCATCCAGTGACCTTGACCTTGTTCACCGTGACCTTCGTATCAATAATTTTGGACTTCCTCATAGTGTGTCCTTGACCTTTGTGGTGATCGCCTCGTTTAGTGGGTGAGACACTCCCTGGTGATCGCCTCGTTTAGTGGGTGAGACACTCCCTGGTGATCGCCTCGTTTAGTGGGTGAGACACTCCCTGGTGATCGCCTCGTTTAGTGGGTGAGACACTCCCTGGTGATCGCCTCGTTTAGTGGGTAAGACACTCCCTGGTGATCGCCTCGTTTAGTGGGTGAGACACTCCCTGGTGATCGCCTAGTCTGAATATGAACCTGTGACTGGAGAGATCGGGCTTATGGGTTTTGCGACCAGTGTAGATCCAGATCAGCCTATGCATTCACACAGTCTGATCAGGATCTGCACTGTTCGCCATTCCATCAATGAAACACCGGTCATGATACAAGCAATATAGATCGTTATCAGACTACAGGAGTGTGCTATTTGACTAGGAGATACACTGGTCACAAATCCCATAAGCCCCATTTCTCCAGTCACAGCCACATAATATGACGCCCGGGCATGTCATTTTTGCCTACCTTTATAAATGCATCAAACTGCGTATGGATGTCATCAGATGCGTTGTGTAGTTGCTTGTCTATGTTGCTTGTGATACTGGCAGCATGGCAAATGATGCTAACAGAGCGTGAACATTGGTTTCATCACAAACATTCATACATAAAGGGGAATCTTCTTCTTTCAGTGACGGTCAGGTTATTCTTTTCATAATATGAGATTTGACATCGGAGAGAGTGAACGAGACAGTAGACCTCTCTTGGGTATTTGATGTACAGTTAAACATTTTGGTATGGCACATCTAAAACTATTTTACATGGGCGAGTGCATATTACTGACTGAATATGTGAATAACCAAAAGTATATTTCGACTCGACTCGGGGTATTATTTTTATCCCGTCAAGACAGTGCGGATGTGCCGTGAAAAACGGTGCCGTGAAACATTTTTGATATCTTGTCAAGACGACCTAACCACTGCGTATTAATATGTGCGGTGACTATGATTATTTTTTTGCATTTTAAAGCCATTTGTAGGCGTTGACAGGATAAATAGAATAGTAGGTTAGTGCCCTTAAAAATAATCTCAGTGCTTTTGTTAATATCATAATCGACAAATTTAAATAATGGTATTCTTCTCCGTACTAAATCCTGACATCATTTAATAGCTAACATGATTAATAATCCCTGGGTCCCTTTTCTGCAATCACTGCCACATATACACATGTACACCAGTACATTCAGGTATGTATGTTTATTCCAATTACAGGAAATGTATTATGAATTGTTTGGTGCTCTGTAGTTGAAAACACCTCATTTTAACAATATTTCAATGGGATAGCACAAGTACTGTGTGTAACTGACGACAGCTTCATTGTTTACCCCCTGGGGTGGGTATTGAATCTGCCTTCAAATCCACTTATCAAGCATTTACGATTCACTGTAAATGTACACTAACTGTATTATTGCCCATGATGGCTTAAAATAGGCCCAACTGGTGTCTGTGATGGCGGCCTCAACGCATGCCCCCCTTGGGGGCCGGTACTGCGGTAGCTATCATAGACTCATTGATAGAACATTGAGATGGACTCGAGATAACACTGTGCTCTTGAAATAATGCTGTGCACTAATGTTGGTATAGTACATGTATCTGATGTCTCTGACGGCAACTCCAGTGCGTGCCTTTATGGGTTGAGTACTGTCTTGCCCTCGGATACACCCATCATGTATTAATCACAGGCCGGTGTCCACCCAGACTGGATGGACTAAGCCCATTTCTTCCATGTTGATATACACATGTATGGCTTTGCCATTACTACATGTGAAAAATATGAGGAACATTGTAATGATAGCTTAGATATATACAATGTATTAGTATAGTTCATTCTCGTATATGACCGAAACACACTTTTGCCTAATACTCAGGGGCGGAGGAAGGGGGGGGGTGGGGGGGGGGGGGGGGGGGCAATTTTGTTGGGGGTGAGCCTCCCCCCCCCCCCCCCCCACAATAATTCGGTAAATTTTGGATTTTTTATTCTAATATATTTGTGTAATCATGAGTACTGGGAATTTAGTACTGTCTTGCCCTCGGATACACCCTCATGTATTAATCACAGGCCGGTGTCCACCCAGACTGGATGGACTAAGCCCATTTCTTCCATGTTGATATACACATGTATGGCTTTGCCATTACTACATGTGAAAAATATGAGGAACATTGTAATGATAGCTTAGATATATACAATGTATTAGTATAGTTCATTCCCTCGTATATGACCGAAACACACTTTTTGCCTAATACATCAGGGGCGGCGGAAGGGGGGGGGGGGGCAATTTTGTTGGGGGAGCCATCCCCCCCACCCCCCCCTCCCCCCCCCCCCCCAATAATTCGGTAAATTTTGGATTTTTTTTTTTATTCTAATATATTTTGTGTAATCATGAGTACTGGGGTAACTTTGCTGAGAACTTTGCTGAGAATGCAGGGAAATGGCGTTTCACACCACTTTGGATCTTTCATTTAAAAATGTCCTGGGGGCATGCCCCCCGGACACCCTAGCGCTATCGGTCCCTTCGGTCCCTCAACATTGGCCCCCCCCCCCCAATAATGTTCGGCTTCCGCCGCCTATGATACTATGACAAATGAGTGTATACGGCCCATGCTATGAATAAACTATTATAATATATTACGAGGCCAAGGACAAACGCTCGACCAATCATCAGCTGTGGTGATTCATCTGTACACATGTGTAAATTCTATCACTGACCTGGAGCAATACACTTGCTAAATATGGTAGTGTGTACTACATTTTTACTATTATAGTGGGCTTGCAAACACCACGTGTTCGGCTCTGGGTCATTGAATGTCAAACCGCACTGACCTCGATTTGGTCGAAATAGACCTACTGCGTATTAATTTTGAGTGTGGAATTTTGCGCTTTCCAATTTCTTTCTTTGCATATCTCGCACTGTGGGTCATGCACTAACTATAAATCTTATTTGATAAATAAATGTTATTTATTATGCATCTCTAAACTGTAAGCTGTATTTGGTAGACAAATGCTATTTATATCAAATAGATATCTACATGCTGGTTCACTTGCCACTTTTCACCTACATGTACAAATGTATGTGACAAATGTTTCTCGGGCGGGTATGGTATACCACGAGGATATGGGGGCCGTGATTATTCTACCATGGATTCTATTTAATGGCGCTGATGCTTGTTAATCACGTGCATTCGTGGCCTATGCTGATCCAGACCTGACTGAAATCTGTGCAGCCAGAACTGTATCACCACTGATCACATGCACGACATGTGTTTTGGGTCAGATTATTACTACTATAATAATAGTAATAACCCGCATTCACATATGCCAGGTTGAGTAAATTGATCATTGTTGGAAAATTGCTCATTGATTATCAACTATTAATGTTAATTCATTTTAGTAGTCTGTGGACCCCGTCTCGTCGTGGCACATCGCCTGCCTGCATGAGCTTTATAGACGTCACCATGCTTAGTATTTATCATACATGCCTTGTTTGTCTCTTATTCCACCTGTGTATGGACTGAAACTTTTTGCGTGCAATAAACGATGTGTACTTTGTACTTTGGGAAAAAATATCTGGCGCGGCACGGAAACGGGATGTGCTCGGCAGAGCCACGCCCATCCCGTTTCCTAAACCTTGCCAGATATGTTTTCCCATTCACGGCACTAATCTACTATTCTCTATACATTGTTTAACTTTCTTATTATTCCACAGATTTCGATAAAATAAAGGGGAAGATGGAACATGCGTAGAATCCATGACTGATGGTCATTTCCCGATCTTCCAGCCAGTTTCCAAAACACTTTAAAACCGTTTTGACAATTTTATCACATCAATTTCTGACTTTTTCTTTGGAGCAGTTCTGACACATTACTATGGTATTTATTAAACGTGTTGACAGATGGCATACTATTCAGCTGAGCTTTGTTTCTTATGCAATCAGTAAACTCGTTTAATAAATAGAGGATCTTCAATCATGATGATTGATTTAAGATATTACGCTACAATTAAACAAGTTTGTTATGAAATTAGTCAACAAATTTAGTAAATACCATATTAAAGCATCACGTTAGATTCATGTTAGATTCTTTTTAATGCACCAGTGCATCATCACACAATGAAGTTGTATTGGTCATCAAACCGGTATTCTGTAACAAACCAATTTGCATATTTATTACACTATGTATTATGATTTTTATTACACTGTGCTAATACTCTGAGAGCGACAATTTTATAAATAAATGTCATATTAAACCATCACTCATGTGAGCTCCTCTTGGTATGTATATTTTTACCTGCATAACACACTGAGATGTCAGGCAAAATAGCGTACAATTTTTGATTAGCTTATATTCAACCTGTGTCTATATCAGATAAGTCATTTCCATTGATCATTTCCATTGTAACGTTAAAATCAGTATTTGATAACAAAACATTTCATGGATATTCCATAAAGATACACTAAATAATGGAGACACGTCATGTGATTTTGTACCTAAGAACATGTGCGATTGAAATGAAAAATATTTACAAAATTTACGATATTTTCCGTAAATGATGTCGGAAGTTGACAAAATTTTCATAGCAAATGCGGCATTATATTCTATTCCGCATTTGCTTTGAAAAAGCTGTCATCTTTCGACGTCATTTACGGAAAATATCACAGTTTCTGTAAATATATTTCATGAAAACTCTCACATGTTTTTAGTTACAAAATCACACGGCGTGTCTCATATGGTGAATATCCGGTTGTGGTTTTGTTGAATTGTATTCCATTGTGCAGATAATATAGCGTTATAGATACTTACATTATTAGTAGCAGTAATGTGTTCAACTATGGATTCCGGACTCCTATTATTTCATCAGACTGGGTAATAAATGTTGTTGCAAATAAAACAAAATGTATTTTAATACGTTTCTATTCAACGTTGTTGCAGCCAATGTCATAAATTGATTCGGAAACGTCTGGAAATTTACTTTATTGGCGGATAAAATACCACACAATATTGTTTTACAGTTGAGTAATGTGGATCGTGTGTGGGAATAACTATTTTATTTGTACACATCTCCATTTGTTCGCACCCACACCCAGCCTTTTACCACGCCATCCCGCCTTCTCACCAGTTTATTAGGGAGGTCCTTGTCATATGTGGGCGTGACTGGAAAAATGGTTTTGACGGATGTATCATAGATGGAATGGCGAACAATGCAGATCCTGATCGGACAGTGCGGATGCACAGGCTGATCTGGATCGACACTGGTCACAACACCCATAAGCCCCATTTCTCCAGTCACAGCCACATATACGGTGTGAAATGTATTAATGATACTGTACATTATCCTTACCGGAATTCCGACTGGAGACGCGGTTTGGCCCTCACATACGTCTTTGGCATTTTTTTTATTTGACAGTTGAATCTGGTTATACCCCTTATGTGTGTATTACAATTGTTCGTAATCCTATTTTAGGGGAAGGGGCCAAGTGACTTGGTGGTATGGACCTGGCACAAGGTCAGTTTATTCTAATTTCAGGGCTGAATATATTTTTTCTTGATGTAAATATTCCGTTCTGATTTTGGGATTCCCCCCTCCCCCAATGCAGCAAGTTAAAACGGGATCGAACCCGTTTGCCCGGCCTTACATGACCTTAGCTGTTGATAGGCCGTTAAACACCAATAAACAAATTAAAAGTCATGCAGAGTATGATGTTATTAGCCGATCAAATCAGGGTTCAATATATGCGTTTAGCATTACACAAATATGTAGCAATTCAACCGAAATCTCATAAATACCCGATTTTTGGCGGCCATCTTGAAAATATGATAATTATATACTGAATATTAGTGTAGTTTACGTAAATTCTTTAATATATCCATCAGAAATGTTTTTAACAACTTACACCAATTTCCAAGTTAAGGACCATGACCTATTGGCTCATATATTGGCAATTTTCGACTTCCGTCAAGCATAATGTTCAATGACCTTGAAATGACATTGAACTTGGTTTAAAAAATGGCACCCGGATTTTTTTGAAACCTTATACATTCAAGTTTATAAAAACACCGGGTGCCATAAATTAACACGATCTTATATATATACCTACAATTGTCCCTTGACTAGAAGGCAAACCGCCTAACTTTAGTTTACCGAACTCTTGTAGTTAAAACGTTTATGTATAGCCAAAATGCAAACCGTTTATTTATAGCCAAAATGGAAACCGCCTAACTTTAGTTTACCGAACTCTTGTAGTGAAAATGCTTATTTATAGCCAAAATTAAAACCGCCTAACTTTAGTTTACCGAACTCTTGTAGTGAAAACGTTTATTTATAGCCAAATTGCAAACCGCCTAACTTTAGTTTACGGAACACTTGTAGTGAAAATGCTTATTTATAGCCAAAATTAAAACCGCCTAACTTTAGTTTACCGAACTCTTGTAGTGAAAACGTTTATTTATAGCCAAATTGCAAACCGCCTAACTTTAGTTTACCGAACTCTTGTAGTGAAAACGTTTATTTATAGCCAAATTGTGTTATTTCGCTATATTTAAAGTTTTCAAGAGAGATAATGGCCAAAAATGAAAAATTATCCGGTTGATGTAATTTGGAAGTGATACAACAAATTTCGCGTTTGTAGATTACAGAATATAGGAGAAAAGGGTGGTTACAAACTTTTTCACAAATCGCGGATAACCAATATATTAGCGATCGGCTTATAACAAAGATACTGCACATATGTGTAACTATGATGTCTTCAATTCTTACATACTATGTCCACTAATTGTGCAGCTGTCACTGCTAGATGCCGCCAGTGGGGGCATCCATGACATATTGACACATTACTAGTTATTTTTGCTTTATATCCTACAGTCGAACCTCCCCGAACGACCATCTCTCTACAGCAACACCCTCTCTGTAACAGGCACTATTGTATATCCCAAATTGATGATTCCCTCAATATCTAACCCTAAGACTGATGAACACGAAAATTGTCGTCTGCTGTTGCGTTTGCAATAAAAACATGCTTTGACACAATCATTTCCATTGGAAATGATTCTAAAATGCTGTTTTAGCATCTATTTTATGAGAATTATCGAAGAAAATAAATAAACAGCAGCCGACAAAATATAATTCAGCATTAACCTCCCTACAACAGCCACCTCTCTACAACAGCCAGTTTTGCGTCTTCCCATGGGTGGCTGTTGTAGAGAAGTTGCACTGTACTAATGTAGTACATTTAACATTGCTGCGTGTAACACATATTTACACAATCTACAGGAAATACCAATCTATGTTGAAATTACAAGACAAAACCATCTATAATCTACAATAATACAACACCTGATCAAACGTGTATGTGACTGAAGAAATGGGTCTTGTGGAATGTGTGACCAGTGTAGCTCCAGATCAAATATCAAACCCCTGTAGCCTGACAACGTTCTATGTTGCTGGCTAGAAGCATGGTGTGTGTTTCGTTGATGGAATGGCGAACAGTGCAGATCGTGATCAGACGATGCGGATGCACAGGCTGATCTGGGTCTACACTGGTTACAAAAGTCATCAACTCCATTTCTGGTGTCACAGCCACAAATGCCAACCGGTACACCGGTACGCGCGGTGTTCCAGAAACACTTATGTATGACAGTGTGCAACAAAATGACTATTTGTATCACTAATTAAAACAACGTTATTTGCATAAATGGCATTGGAAGTTAAAAAAATGTCTCGTCATTTTCAATGTTTAAATTTCTCCGTTATTTTATTAATAACAAAACTTCATTAATTTCTTTTAAAGTTGCGGAAGTATGATCAAACATGTGCATGCAATTTAAATACATTATAACACGGTGCTTTAGTACGGAGCCCCGCACGGGACAAGGATTTTGTTTTATTAATTCGTTATATAATTGTACGTAAATTCTTTTTTTTTAATTAATTCGTTCCCACAAAATAACAATTTGTTTCCTCAATTTAACAATTCGTTCACACGAATAACAATTCGTTCCCACGAATTAAAATTCGTTCTCTATATTTAACAATTCGTTCGCACGAAATAACAATTCGTTCCCACGGGAACGAATTGTTGTATCGTGGGAACGAATTGTTAATTCGAGGGAACGAATTGTTAATTCGATGGAACGAATTGTTAATTCGAGGGAACGAATTGTTAATTCGATGGAACGAATTGTTAAATTGAGGGAAAGAATTGTTATTTCGTGGGAATGAATTCATAAAAACAAGTGGGGCTCCGTACTTTTGACACGTTTGAGGTATTGACTGACTTTTGTAAGGAGAAATGCGTTCACACAATCTGCTCATACGTCAATATATATTACAGGCCCGTAGCCAGGGGGGGGGGGGGGGGTCGGAGCGGTCGGACGACCCCTCCCCCGCCCAGCCTCGATGTCCACTTTTTTAGCCTCGAGGTCCACTTTTTGACATTAAATGTCTACCAGGGCTCCAGATAAGCTGCGTATTTGCTTAAATAGGTAGTACCTTTACTATGTTGCAGAAAACAATAAACAGACCGCAAATATAGCATATTTTTCTTATTTTCCATGAAAAACAATATCTTGGTATTTTATTAGAATTGTCTCGTTATCTGGGGCCCTGCTGTCTACTAATGATCAAGGAATTACTTTAAGTGAACTTTTATTAAAGGTACATGCCCACGCAGTAGGTTATTACATACAGAGTGGCCTGCGGTTCTCTTACCAGGCCAATTGCAATTCCTGGAGCGCAGGATTGCAATTCGCGTTCCCATTAATTGCAATTGGACCGCAATCGGACTGCAATCATGTGACGGCGGTCCAAAGAGTTGGTTGCGGAATTGCAATACTTATAGCGCAGTTAGCGCTGCGCTCCGCTTTTAATTGCAGTTTACGCTCCTTTTTTTCTTTAAACTGCGAAAGAATGACCGCTTTACGCTGCGCTCTGCGGTCAAACCAGCGGACCGCTCTGCTTGACCAATGCGGCAATAAAATCTAAATACTTGATTTTTTCTGACGAAAAGATATATTTTCCTATCTGTATTTAGCCATTTAAAATCCAATAAAATATACATAAATAGTAGAATTAGGTGTATATAAAGAATGACCGCACAAACGGTATCGCGAAAAAATGACCGCAAAAACGGGACCGCGATTGGAACGCTAAGTTTTTACCGCAAATAGCGAAAGAATGACCGCACAAACGGTATCGCGAAAGAATGACCGCACAAACTGGACCGCGAAAGAATGACCGCACAAACCGTATCGCGAAAGAATGACCGCAAAAACTGGACCGCGATTGGACCGCAATTAGACTGCAATTTCAGAGGGGACGAATTGCAATTCAAGGACCGCTGGAATGCAAATCTTGGTAAGAGAATCGCAGGCGGGAGTGTAGGGAGACAGATAGTTTTCTATTTTCTGTAGATAGTTTTCTATGTTCTGTAGATATGTCAATTTCTGGCAAACTAAACATTCATTCGTCATTACCCCACGTATTGATTGCCATTAGTATACATTTGATATCAGACTTAAATTCCACATTGATATCAGGGGCGATAACCGTGTTTCCTTAAAATGTTAACGGACATTACTATTTATTATCTGTATTTATTTTTAGTGTGCTCTGATCATACTTTATAATCTGTCGAAAATATTATTTTTTTCAGGTGACGCTTAAGCGGCATTTAATTAGTATAAATAATTAAAAAATATCATGCCTCATTTGTATATGAAAATAGTCGGATACCACCGCGAGTCACCATCAGTAAAATAAATATTACTAAATGATTATTATCTGTATTACAGTGTAACCCCTGAATAGTACTACAGTGAACCCCTCCAAACCCGACACTCTGGGAGATCACCAGGGTGTCCAGTTTGAATGGGTTACGCTGTAATTCCTGTATTTCAGTGATCCGTATTTGTGTAGGAACTGACTGATTGGTTTGGGGTCTACATCCATTAAACAACACGGCCACATACAGTTGGACTCTGTGTGTAAGCCAGATTGATCTTTTACATTTCATTTAATGGTGTTCCACGGCCTGTCTGTCGACAGCTAATGTCATTTTAAGGCTTTTACAAATTTCAGTAAAAACTCACTGGACATTTTTGAATCTGGTTTTATTGTTTTATGATTCAGAGAAAGAAAATTCCATTTGTTACGATTCCAGTACGATTAACATCTACTCGCCCAGGCAAAATTGTTGCAATAGACATTATTTGTTAGTGTTGGGAATCGGATAGAAACATTGATACTTGCCGAACTATTTTACATGAATATCCAGCGTCTCCTAGACGCGGACACTGTCACACATATTTACAACCGTGAACATAGACACAACAGTGCAACCTCTCTACAAGATCAACATTTGGTGTCGGGTGCCTTGTCACATCCAAAACATGATTGATCACTTAACTGTATGGACTCTTACATGTAGACTGTTGACCTATTTCATTAAAGTGAATCAGAAAAGGTGTGTTTTTGTCAAATATAAGAAAATATCCAGAAAATATGCAGATGCTGGTGAGACAGCTTGTTACGAGCCGGATCATCTCGGATCTGGATCATTGGGAATACTGTCTTTTATGTTGTAAAGGTTAACTCAATTCCCTCGTAGTCACCTTTTACAACTAGAAAATGTGGCCTGTGGCCCCTATTTGAAAACGGTTACAAAAACTTTCAAATAAATAAACAGACAGACGAATGGATGCACGTTCAGTAGCGAGGGTAATTATATTAATGTGGAAGGATGTATCGCTACTAAGTAATGCATGTGTGCAATATGAAGAGATTAGCTGAAGGAAGGCGAACAGAAATTATAGCTGATTTGAGAAACTCTTGCATAAGAATTCAAATAAATATACAGACAGACAGACAGACAGACAGACAGACGTACGATCAGTAACGAGGGTAATTGTATAAATGTAGACTGATGTATAGTTACTTTGTAATGTATGTGTGCGACATGAAGATATTAGGTGAAGGCAAACAGAAATTATAGGTGATTTGAGATACTCTTACAAAAACTTTCACACAATAAACGGACGGACAGACGGACAGACGGACATTCCTACCAACTGATCTGTGTTGTTTTTTTACTGTATAACAAGTACCCAACAAAAACAACGGAATAAGCCAATACGAGCATTCGAAAAGCTCCCCAACACACAGAAGAGCATTTGTTGGGTACTTTTTTACCCAACATATACCCGGACAGACAGACAGACGGACGTGCCAACGATATGGAGGAAGGGGCCATTTCCATTGTTCTAGAACAATATAAATGGCCCCTTGTTATGAATAGAATAAGGGCCACACAGAATAAATCAAAGGATTCGTTTGTGTTGGGCTCCTCCCAATGGCCTCCCGTTTGGTTGCCCGGACAAACAGACAGGCGGACATGCGGACAGACGGACAGACAGACAGGGCGAAACTCGACAGGGCCCTAACAAGCATATTGTTCCATTCTTAAAATTAGAAGAAGCATACAGCCTACATACATATCCATGTCACTGCAAGCTTTAGTAGGAAAGCTTATCCAATGCTCACTGAAGCTACACGATCCTGATTCAGTGCCAGGCACCTTTGTCACATTCAAAACATATAATTTAATTAATTAGCCATTTAGATATTTAAGCTATATATTCCATGATCAGCAAATAGATATTGTATCCATAGAATGTTATTGTCAAGCAAAGGTATATAACTCTGTCAACCTTGTGCAACATTTACCGTTATCATGGTTATAATATATTGACTTGGGAGTTATCCGTATAGATGCATGCAGCATAGGCTAACTCCATCATGGTGTTAGCCCCCTTCTTCCACTCACTCTTCAATTGTGTAGAATGTTTTCAGTTAAATATTCTGACAGGCCCGTAGCGGTGAATAAAATACTGCCACGGCGGACTATTGAGCGGGGGAAAAATCAACCTAGACCCTCAAAATGGTGTTTCCTGCGTCATAGAGCCAACATATTGGCACGGCTCGCCGTGACTACCATGGTGGTGTCTACGGCCGTGACTCAATGTTTGGACAAAACTTTTGTATGTCATAAATGATTTAAGCCTTCTCAGTGAGATTTTGTTACAAATTATGGCATAGCCAATTTTCGCACAGAAATTATTAAAATGTGAAAATATTTCACAAATAAAAAATAAATCTGCAGAATTGTTTACAGAGGTTTCAGAGACTATCATTATTATGTACGGTCCCTTCTTCCCCTCACCCAGTATTTGTTTGTCTTGTTTATCTTATATTTAAGGGTAGGAATTGGCTCGAGTACCTTGTGTTGTGATATAGGGAAGATACAAAAAACTTTAATTTATATTTAAATTAAATAGTTCTGTATTTCTCAACAAAGGTATACGTTGTTACCACTCATTTCAACCGTCTCGATGAGACGGTTCAAATGAGTGGTCACAACATATACTTTCGTTGTGAAATAAGAAAATTGTCGAAAAGGTTTAAAACACTCGTGAGCCTAGAC
This sequence comes from Conchocele bisecta, assembly GCA_029237695.1. NCBI lineage: Eukaryota > Metazoa > Mollusca > Bivalvia > Lucinida > Thyasiridae > Conchocele > Conchocele bisecta. The sequence goes on from CM055275.1 coordinate 116,067, forward strand.
AGGCCCGTAGCCAGGGGGGGGGGGTCGGAACGGTCGGACGACCCCCCCCCCGCCCAGCCTCGAGGTCCATTTGTTTAGTCTCGAGGTCCACTTTTTGGACCCCCCTAGATACCTCAGGCCCCTTGGGCCTTCGAAACGACCCTTCTTCAAACAGGTCTGGCTACGGGCCTGCTAGAGCGTATATCCAACCTGCCTAATGTTTGTCGTGCGGAGATAAACACAGGGGTGTATAGTGTTACAGATATTATCATTCTAGATGACGCATACATATTTGTAAGGCCCTGCGGTGGACACAAAAGCGTTCACAGTGTTCGTGTTAAAATATTGCATGCGTCATACCGATTCACAGGTTTTTAAACAAATAATTGGTCACAAAATAAATTTTACTGCATGATTATATTTTGCTGTAGGAAACGAGTGTCCTCAACATCAAATTGGTAAACCATTTGGCTGAAACAAAATGCTGATATTTTTTCTTATTTCTCACCGAACATATATATCTTGATGAGATGGTTCAAATGAGTGGTAACATTAGAGATGAGTCATTGATTGATCGATTAATTGATTGATTAATTGATTGATTAGTTGATTGGTTGGTTGAGTGATTGATTGATTAATGTTTACGGTCATACATCGCATACAAACGGGATAGCACCTGTAAGTAGTAATGGGTGTCACTATGGCGTGGTTTTTTAACATGTGTTTTTTACATAGACAATTTTACCCTTGCACCGGTTGTCTATGTAAAAAACACATGTTAAAAAACCACGCCATAGATGACACCCCTTATTACTCCCATTATCAGGGGTGTAAGCTTCTTGTATCACGCTATAGTGACACCATGAACCATTTTGTTGGAGATTCGTGAATTTTATCCGGGGGTGGAAACTTCTTGTATCACGCCATAATGACACCCTGAACCAGTTTGTTGGATGCTTCGTGAATTTTATCCGGGTGGAAACTTCTTGTATCACGCCATAGTGACACCCCTGAACCATTTGTTGATGCTTCGTGAATTTTATCCGGGGGTGGAAACTTCTTGTATCATGCTATAGTGCCACCCTGAACATTTAGGGGTATACTGTTCCTGTATATAATTTTCAAATATTTTTGACAACTCCAATATTATCAAATACATATGAAAAATCCTAGAAATATTTTTCATCCACTTCTGACAACTCTAATATTGACAAAAGTTAATGAAAATAAATATTGATTGTAAATCAATATATTGGTATTTTTCAATTTATAGTGGGAAAAATTGAATACAAGATATGTAAAGTTTTAACAATATTTTATTGAACAACAACATATTTACAACATGGAATTATAGACCAGATATGATATTCATATTTGATCTTTACAAAAGTACATACAATATTATGTTAACATATTTGTAACATGAAGTAATTTTAAGGAAATTGCAAAGACATGGCATGATGATATTGTTGTGGTTTACAACATTGACACCCGACAGATGTTGAACTTTGTTGAGGTCCTTCGTAGAGTGTTCCAAAGTGATGTTTGAACCAGATCGTTATAGTCCTATCATTCTTGAAGTAATCTGATGAACTGAATGTTTGTTGAATACAGAGACGCAGAGTATTTCCTCTTGCAATTGCAACCAACACAAACACACAGTATTTTCCACATGTTGTACTGAATACACTTTGTAGTCTCTGTTTGTTAAATGTCCATTTCGTAGAATTGTTTGTCAAGAAAGACAATATTTCTGCGTGTAGTGGTGGTAATCCATAGGAGTCAAAGTAGATGGCTTCATTCTTCTGATCAAATACAATGGCTATCCAATGTTTTCCAGGTTGATCAGAATTATCCGTGTTGATTATATACGCCTGGACGTCTAATGGTCTGTGATTTGGTAGCTTGTCTTTTGGGCATACTATTCCGTTTAATCTCTTCAGCCATATTTCTCGATCCAGAATGTATTGTAATTCGATGGTTTCCATCTTTGGATATTGATTTCACCAATACGTTACTTTTAGGATTTGTTTTGTTCATAATTGTCCAATATTAATAGTCGGTGATCACTTCACGAAGACTATTTATTTCAATCTGGTTATCAAACTCTGAGAACACTATGACATTGATGACTTTTTCAAGTGCTCTGGCAAACTCAAGCTCAAGTCGTAGATTTCCAGTTCTTATAGGGTGCAGGTGTCCCTCTTCGCTGCCCTGGTCAGGTGTCTAAGTCATATCCCCACAAACAATATCCATTTACATTATTCATCTAGTAATATCAAATGATTTGTTTTGACCTAGTGAAGACACAGCTTGATATAAAGACATGTATGATTTAAGATATAATTTATGTTCAAAATCCGGCTCAAATGGACGGTTGAAAATACCATGGCCATTACAATTTACATCAATTTTTGATAGATTAAAATGATGAAAATTGAATGGATTTTTTGCGTATTCCCCATTGAAACTAGCATTATCAATCATACCAATGAATATCCGTTTTGGTAATTGCCCTGAAAAAGATGATCTTCTATTTTTTGAGCGCATTCCAGTTGCAATTGTGAATGTTTTGACTTCTACTCTACGTATAGGAATTTTCATATTCTTTTGAGCTATGAGTCTGTTCATGTCATTGGACACAGCAGGTAATGCTCAACAGTTCTTACATTGAAACTAACATTTTCAAAATCTATTTTTGTCTCTGGTGCGCCAGTGCCGCCTATTAAAAAAAACTTTGACGATGCTCTATTGAGTCTTATTCTAATTTTATTTCAATTCCATTGGGTAAATATTTTTCTTGTAAAAATAAATCCAAATGCAAGCGTGCTTGAAGTTCGATTACTTTACTCCCAGAAATAAATGAATTCCTCTTATTAAGACCTAAATTTGCACCTGCAATGTCAACAATCTCATATTTACCGGCGGTAATCTTTCATCCACATTTCACTAGCAGCTAATTGTGTTGATTTACATTCAGCGTTATATGACAAAATGATTTTCTAAATATGACCCGAAAAGGATATGTATCAGAATTATTTGTTATCAGTTTATTGTTTAGATATAAATCAATGTTACTGAAGATACTATGAAAGAAATTGTTAACTGGCGTAATATTATAATCTGCGTCTAACACAGTATTATCTGTTTTTAAAATTTTCAATTTCAAATACATGTAAGATTGAGATAAATCTGTCCATTTATCTGTTTGTGGTGGAATTACAAATTCTATTGGAGCATTATTGTTGAGAGAGGAAATCGGAAAATGTTCAATCCACTGACTTTCGTGCATAGCAGTCATGGTTGGAGGTACTGATTGAACATCCAACTCAGTCTTACTACATTCACAAGAACCGTTTTGCATCATTTTTTATTTTAGTCAAAAATATCTAAATTTCTGTTAGATATTTTTCTCCTTTTTTTACCAAGACCTTTTTGATTGCTACTTGATTTATGCACCTTAGCTCTTCGATGTATTGAACGCGACTGGCGTTTCCGTTTATTTTTCTTTGTTTTTATACCTAATTTCTTCAAAAACGATTTTCCTATTGAATTCATTGTTTGTTTACCTCGTGAAATAATTACATCCTTTGGATTTTTGTGTTTAAGAAAAATATCTTGAGCTAAACCTATCCTTTGTTTCATTCCTTCATTTTTTAAAAGAATTTACCCCAGTTTTTATTATTGGTTTTATAAATGGTGAAACGGTTCTAATTGCAGGTTTGAACAAGGATCCTAATCCTGCCCCATACTGTCGTGTTAACTCCTCGATATACAGGATGCATTTTCAATCTATTTTTTCTTTTCCTAAATGTAATTCACCATAGACTTTCCAAGAACAAAATGAACAGGATTGCCAGAATCCTCTTATATTTATATGAATTGTATCAAATTCAGATTTTGATACAGGTATATAATGTAAAGTTTAAAAATTCATGGTTAATATGTTGATTGTCACTATCATTTTCAATTGAATTTGATGTTTTTGAATGGTACAACTCTTAAAATCGGAGCTTGAATATGTCCTATAATCGAATATTCAACAATATCAGAGTAAACAAAACAAATGATTAAACCCCTCTTTATTTAAATTTGACAAATGTGGAAACAAAATCATTTGCATCACTGTCTGGAAAAAATGTATTGTTTTAATACCTTTGGATTTCCACCTTACTTTAAAACAATGTATGGTTAAAATTAATTCCTGTTTTGCGAATTTTCTGGAAATTGTTAAATTTTGGACGTTTCATACCATGAGAATATGAAACGTGAATCGCTTGCTTGTTTTTTTTAAAAATATCTTTTAAAAGAATCTTGAATGAGATTATCAATTGTTTCCAATACCTGAGCTAATGATGAATAGGATCCAGGTTGAAAATTAAATTAAATTTGAGACTCCATTTAATCGGAGTACCATCTTCACTAAAGCCTATCTCATTTATATCAAATCTTTTATTTTTTATGTCTAAAAACATTCAAGTAGAAAGATAAATCTTTTGTTATAATATTAAATTCTGTTTCGTCTTTAGTAATATTTAAAAACTGTGACGGAATAATTAATTCCACTAATGCTATTTCCCAGTTTTCTTTATCGATGTGAACTGTCTGAGGTAATTTAACTTTGAAACAACATTGTGTATTTGATGAATAAATATCCATAGAACTATCACTCAGTAATGTTACGTAAAATGAATTCATTTGTTACCGTCTGTAAAATCGAAGCCTGCCTGTGGTTTTTTGGTAAATTTTAAGCCTGGACTTGGTAAAATGTATCCAAGAGAACTACTTAAAAGAACGAGCCATAATTCACGATTAGGACTTTGGATACTTAAATGAATGATGGCTGTTATAACAATTGCATATATTATAACTACTTGAGAAATATATTGAAATTGATTTTTTGGTATTCGTTTACCACAAAATGAAAACTCTTGTTTTTCTATTTTTCCGTTTTCAATTATATCTTGTTCATTCATATTATGTTTGATGTTGAAATCCAATACTATCAAAACTTTGACGGATAACCCATCCAACGAACTTTAGTTTCCTTGATTGTTTTATTACCTACACGTCTTGTACGTCGAGCAAGAACTGATTCAATTTCATATATTTCATCATCTTTTATACCTTGAATTTCCTTTCCATAAAATGTACCCATTATTTTTTCACCATCAAGATCTTCAATTTTATAAGTTGCTGGTAAACTTTTATTAATATGAAAATATTTTAAATAATTATTTCGTCCAGTTTGGTAGATAACCCTTTTCAAATGTTCGTTTTGTTTTATTAATACGAACTAAATCACCGACATGTAATTTGTTTTTGGTTGGAATAGCTTGTTTCATTCCATACAATGCATGTGTAACCTCAATTTCATTTGAGGTATTGACAGAAATTGGGGTCCTCTTAATACTACGATGATATGTTCGGTTGTATCCATCAACAATATTTTGTAAAATATCAATATATTTTCTAGTTTGATGATATGTGAAAATATTTCCACATACGTGTTTTTTAAAGTTCTTTGAAATCGTTCAACTATACTTGCTTTAGTTTCAGGGTTTTCGGTTGTGAAAAAATGAATGTGCTTAGATTTCAAGAAAATGTTGAAATTCTTTATTTTTAAATTCCGTTCCTTTATCGCTTTGTAAAGACCGTGGCTTGCGTTTTGATGTTTTCAGTATCAAATCAAACGCGTTAATCAATGTTTTTCCCCGTTTGCTAGGAAGTGGTATGACCCATGCATATTTTGAAAATACATCTATTACACACAATAGATATCTTTGATTCTCATTTTCGCCTGAGAATTGTTGTATATCTGCCAAATCAGCCTGCCATTGTTGATCGATACCGCCTACTATTGTCTTACGACGTGTAAAACGTCTTTGAAATTTGTTTATGAAAGTGTATATGTTTTCTGTCTACTCAACCATTCTTGTATATGTTTTAATCTAACATCTGAAAATGTGTTTATTCGTTTAATTGAATCATATAAGTGTTTTGCACTTGTGTAGGCAATTGAACTTTTTGGATCATAATATATTTTCTTTAGTAATGAATTAAGTTTAAGTCTTTATGCTTTAATAAGGCTCCCATCTTTTAAGATATGTTGAATCAGACTTTCTTTTTATACCAGTTGGGGTGACTGAAATTTTTGATTTTGGTGTTTTACAATGTTTCATTACTGTTTTAGGTGTACTAAATATTGAATCCGACTCAATGTCAGATGTATCAGTTTGATATTTATGCATCCAGTTCCATCGTTGTATATTACCAACTACGTCTTGTGGTATATTGAGTTCCTGTAAAGCTGTACTGAATGTCTCCCAACCTCTGGGGTTAAATCCTTTTCTTTGACGTAAAGTGTCATTAACTAAATCAATAATATTTGACCCCTTTATAAGTTTTCCTTTATATGTTACTAAACCATTTTCATCCCAACTGATTTTTGGATTATCTTTCAGCATGCTTAAAAGAAGTTCTGCCTTTCTTTGCATTGTTTTTGGTATACTTTGTAAAATCCTATCATTAATTTGTGGTCTTTTTGTACTTTCATTTACTGTAACATGTTGAGGTTTTAAAACTTTTTTAAATGATTCCTGGAATTTATGTAATGTTTCTCGTGTTGCTTTACCTTTTCACTTTCCGATAAATCTGTTCTTTCTAAAAGGTTAGATAATTTTGTTTTTTTTTTTTTTAAGTTTAGCTGTATTTGCAATTTGTGGATCCGATGGGAGCTGAGGTTTTTTTACTTTGTTCTATTTTCCATTTATTCATTTCTTCCAGTAAATGAAAAGGAACAAATGCCATTTTCCTGACCGACATTATTTAACTAGAGCTCGAATACCTGCTCTGGCACCAACACCAAGTGCACCACCTAGAATAGCTTTACCTATTAATGGTAATAATGGAAGTAAAAATGGTAAAAGACCTCCTGTCTGATTTATAATATTTTTCTTTTTCTTAATTGAAATTGATTTTGATACAAGTTGTCTGAGATGTTTACGCTTCGGATACAATTTACGTTTCTGATCAGATGTAAGTGTGACATTGCCTTTTAAGAGATTGTGACAACATTCACAAAATACACTTAATTATATGATTTGGTGCATTTTTTATTAATTTTTCACGATATTTTTTTGGTTCATTAGCTATAGCCAAAAGCATAGCACCATGTTTTTTAATTAATGGTTTCTTTTTACTGGTTTTATTCTTGACCTTACCAATCTTTATACTAACAATACTTTATATTGAATGATACAAAATTAGTTAATAACTGTATTTTATACGCCTAAGTACCTTTTAATTTTTACTCTTAATTCAGGAATTTTAAACGCAAAACCTTTTAGATGTTTTATTTCCTTTTCGATTTGAATAAGTTTGTTTTTTGACAACTTCTTTGGTTTTAGGATCTCAAATGTGTTCTTAACGACGAAAACATAGTTATTGGATGTTCATCCAATGCACTATATTCCTTGAACAGCTTTTCATGTTCTTTTGTTGCTTTATTAACAAGTCTAAGCCAATTTTCAATTTCAGTTTTATATATACTTCTTTTTTTGGAGGCTGTCGCTCAAATGAACCAGAATTACTGGGGAACGATGTATTGTATGATGATCCAGATTTGTTAGAAGTTGATGTAAATGGTAATTGTGGAGATCTTAAGGAAATTGGTGTTGATGTGAACTGAGTTTTTTCAACCGATAAGGGTGTATGAAAATGCTGATATAGATCTATACGAATTAACAGGACTAGGATTTGTAGACATACTAGACATTGAAGAAAATCTTGAAGATTCGTTTTGCTTTTAGTTGTTTTCTTTTTAGTTGTTTTCTTTTGTTTTTTAGTTTTTTTTTTGTTTTTTGGTTAGTTTTCTATTTTTCATGTTTTTTGTACCTGTCCAACGAAGTAAATTCTTCTAATAATTACACCACCTAAAAAATCCCACTCCATCACCAGGTTTTAATATTATTTTTTCTTTGTATCCTCATCAATTTTAGGATCAGCTAATTGTTTAACATCTTTTTTATTTTTTTCTATGAAACGCACTGTTTGTTTTGGTTATTTTATTTTATTTTCAACTATATTTTGGGCAGCTACTGAAAACCATTTCAATATCTCTTTTAATCCAGATTTCAATATTATTTCACTTGTAAGTTTATGTTGTTCATCACTCAAATTTCTTAAAGCATGAATAATATTTCCTGATGTGTATGGGAAAGCCATGTTAGCACCTTGGTAGAAAGTACAATACTGATATCTATATTACTATATTGGAGAATAAATAGTAGGTCCTCTAACATCCTTATCTGTAATCCATCGATGAAAAATGTCACTTCTTAAACGAAATTGTTTTTTAATTCGTCATTGAAAATCAATTAACAAATAACCATGTTCATGAGAGGTAGCATCATTGTAGGCTGAAATTAAGTGTGGACTTTGCATTTGACGTGATAATGTTTTCATTTGAAACCCATCACGTTCATTTCTAAATAAAATCATGTAACGAGAATTAAGACTTATAGTTCTACTCGATTTATTTTGTTGAAACATATTTTGTGTAATATATATTACACTTGAATTTCTATGATGACCTTTTCTTGTAAACCACAATTTTATTTTTTCTTCATCTTTTTCTCCTAACATATCATCAAATACTACAAGATGTGGAATTGATACATCGGATACAATTTCATTTTCATCATCTGGGATACCTTCAATAAATTTGAGGAAATTGAACTTTTCTTGCATAATAGTATAGATGTGTTGCCATTCTTTGTAAACACCATATTACTTTTCGGGTATAATATTAAATAAATCTTTGCGATAATCAATAATCTTTTGTACAAATTCAGTTTTTTCCACATCCACTTGGACCTGCTATATAAATGTTACAGGGATGTTGAAATAACAAACACAATAGGTCTTCGTTCTCCATTGTTTACAGTACAAGGTCCACATATATTATGATATACTATAATGTATATAACAATGTTTTATTTGAAAAGGAATTCTGTTCGAATAGTTTGGGGTGCCCTGGCCCTGAAAAGGGCCGTTTGGGTAAAGGTACGAGTACTGTTATTTTTTATTTTTTAAAAAAGACACGAGTACTGGTACTAATTTTTTTTGTTGTTTTTTTTTTTTTTTTTTTTTTTTTTTTTTTTTTTGTTTTTTTTTTTTTTTTTTTTTATTGTTTTTTTTGTTTGTAAAAAAAAAAGGCACGAGTATGGTACTAATTTATTTTCGTGGACTCAAATGATTTTCTTTTTCTGGACGAATGTGATTACGATGTGCACCAACCCCACTTTTATGTGAATGTATTTTTTCGTCACTGTATCAGACAGGGCCCTCTCGACATGTTGACTGAGGTGTACCAAATTCAGAACTGAATCATCAGTTTTTAAAACAACATTCAAGAAATTTGATGTTAAAGTTATTTTCATTTTTACTTATTTTTAACAATGTAAACATTGTAAGGTTTAGGATATGGTTTTATATCCTATCTGAGAGTAAGTATCCAATACATGCTTACTCTCTGTCGTGGGGTTATTATTTGAGGATATCGTTCATCAAATCCTCGAACTTGTTCCAGTTATATACGAAGCTATTCGAGACTTCTCTTGCTTCAAATTTCAAAATATAGTAAGGAATTAAATTCCTAACCACGTACTCGTGAAATAAATATATTAAAGTTAACATCCTAGATGTATAGAGTCAGGGTTGTACTCTGAACAATGTAATACTTTTCATCGGATGTCACACTTTATATTAAACCATAAAAAGGTTTTACATCCTACCTGAGTGTAAGCATATATAATTAGAGCGGATCAGAGATTGTGTGCATACTAAAATGTTTAAATTACATCTGAAGATATTATATACTTTGAAATGTATGTTGTGTTTAACAACTAAACGGTAGATATACAAAGTTATTACATGTAGGATATAAATTGTAAAGTAATCTTTTCGTAATAATGTGTGGTGGCCCTGAAAAGGGGCGTTTTTTTGTTTAGAGTGTACACCTGTACAAACTAATATTCAGTGGTAATGTGTCGCCATTTGTTGTTTGATTTCTCGAGTTTTAACTCTCACAACGCCCGTAGTATCAGGTTTTGTTTCTGTAGTAAAACTCTTTTGATCCTCCGTTTCAAATAAAATATCAATCTTTAAAAAAATTTTTTTAAAAAAAAATTAGTTATATTTTATTTTCGAGGAATCAAATGATTTTCTTTTTCTGGACGAATGTGTTTACGATGTGCACCAATCCCACTTTTATGTGAATGTATTTTTTGTTTAGAGTGTACACCTGTACAAACTAATATTCAGTGGTAATGCGTCGCCATTTGTTGTTTGATTCTCGAGTTTTAACTCTCACAACGCCCGTAGTATCAGGTTTTGTTTCTGTAGTAAAACTCTTTTGATCCTCCGTTTCAAATAAAATATCAATATATTTTCTAGTTTGATGATTTCAAAGAACTTTAAAAAACACGTATGTGGAAATATTTCGGAATATATAAGGCTGATGTAATCAATATATTTTCTAGTTTGATGATTTCAAAGAACTTAAAAAAACACGTATGTGGAAATATTTCGAATATATAAGGCTGATGCAATAGCCATCTGTGGAATATAATAAGGCTGATGCAATAGCCAGGGCTATTGCATCAGCCTTATATATTCCGCATATGGCTATTGCATCAGCCTTATATATTCCGAAATATTTCGGTTTCCGTGGCCGACAGACCCGAGCGGGAAATAAACAGAGTTATTTCCGTGGCCGACAGACCACAGACCAGTTGTGTTTTTTTACGGAAAATAAACGGAGTTATTTCCGTGACCGACAGACCACAGACCAGTTGTGTTTTTACGGAAAATAAAGTTTCTTTGGTTTTTAAAAAAAATGATTAATATTATTTTATTTTCGTGGAATCAAATGATTATTCTTTGACATGACAAAATGAACATTGAATTTACGTTAGACGTACTAGTGTTACAATACAGTAATACATCCCACATTAAATTTCATTTTTACTTATTTTTGACAATGTAAAAATTGTAAGTGTTTCTTTCATGAAACTTTTTAATATAGTGTTACATCAGACCTGAGAATAACCATGTATAAATTAGACTGTCGCTTGAGAGTCCATGTCGCTTCAGAGTTCAGTAGACTAATGATGACCATATGTAAGTTGTGGCTTCTTTTATAACCGTCACGGTGTAACGATAGTATATAAGCTGTTACAAATTGATTGATACTTTATTACAACATTCAACATACCACTTGTACAGCTTATATACTATCGTTACACCGAGAGTGAAACCGGAGAGTCACCAGATGTTAGAAGATTTTATGATCTTATACAAGAAAAAATTTAGAAATAAAAAATAAAAGATTTGATATAAATGAGATAGGGTTTAGTGAAGATGGTAGCCCGATTAAATGGAGTATCAAATTTAATTTTCAACCTGGATCCTATTCATTAAATAACTCATGTATTGGAAACAATTGATAATATCATTCAAGATTCTTTTAACGATATTTTTAAAAAAGCAAGCAAGAAGCGATTAGCGTTTCATATTCTCATGTATGAAACGTCCAAAATTAATTTCCACAAAATTCACAAAACAGGAATTAATTTTAACCATACATTGTTTTCAAAGTTAGGTGGAAATCCAAAACTATTAAACAATACATTTTTTTCAAGCATCACGCAAATGATTATTTCCCACATTTGTCAAATTTAAATGAGGGATTTAATCATTTGTTTGTTTACTCTGATATTGTTGAATATTCTATTGTAGGACATATTCAAGCTCCGATTTTAAGAGTTGTACCATTCAAAACAACAAATTCAATTGAAAATGATAGTGGCAGTCAACATATTAACCATGAATTTTTAAACTTAACATTATATGCCTATTGGCATAATGAATTTATATGTAAATCCGTTTACTCATGAAGTTGAATTCAGCAACATACCGAAAACCTATCCGATAAAACATATTGGAAACTTTGTTCATTGTTTGATGACCTGTATTAAAATTCCATGAAAATAACAGAAAGTATAAATTCAATAGTTATTGGTTAGCAAGAACCAAAACCGAAAGTAACATGAATAATCCTGAGGTAATTTCTTTGTCTTTCCAGGAAGGCAACCTACATGTGTGACGTCACCAACATAAACTATATAATCCAGGGCTCCAGATAAGCAGCGTATTTGCTTAAATACCCAACTCAAATTGCCAAAAACCGAAAAACAGAAGTAACGAGTATCAAAAAGCAATAAAAAAGGTGTGGTACCACAAATAGCACATATATTTCTTATTCAACATGAAAACACATCTTGGTATTTCATTAGAAGTGTCTGCCTATGCTCAATAAATGTAAATCCAATAAATCCATAAGCTGTGCACATGGCTGTTGCTCATATGCGACTGTGACTGGAGAAATGGGGCTTATGGCATTTCTGGACATATAATTTATGTTCAAAATTTGGCTCAAATGGACGGTTGAAAATACCATGACCATTGCAATTTACATCAACACAATACATCATTTTGTAATGTTTTTGGCTGGAATAGCTTGTTTCATTCCATACAATGCATGTGTAACCTCTCATTTGAGGTATTGACAGAAATTGGGGTCCTCTTAATACTACGATGGTATGTTCGGTTGTATCCATCAACAATATTTTGTAAAATATCAATATATTTTCTAGTTTGATGATATGTGAAATATTTCCACATACGTGTTTTTAAAGTTCTTTGAAATCGTTCAACTATACTTGCTTTAGTTTCAGGGTTTTCGGTTGTGAAAAAATGAATGTGCTTAGATTTCAAGAAAATGTTGAAATTCTTTATTTTTAAATTCCGTTCCTTTATCGCTTTGTAAAGACTGTGGCTTACGTTTTTGATGTTTTCAGTATCAAATCAAACGCGTTAATCAATGTTTTCCCCCGTTTTGTTGAGGAAGGGGTATGACCCATGCATATTTTGAAAATACATCTATTACACAATAGATATCTTTGATTCTCATTTTCGCCTGAGAATTGTTGCATATCTGCCAAATCAGCCTGCCATTGTTGATCGATACCACCTACTATTGTCTTACGACGTGTAAAACGTCTTTGAATTTGTTTTAGCCACTATGACGTAATACAAGAAGTTTCCAACCGGATACAATTCACGAATCTCCAACAAAATGGTTCAGGGTATGAATATGTAAATGGATATTGTTTGTGGGGGTATGACTTGACACCTGACCAAGGCAGCGAAGAGGGGCACCTGCACCCTATAAGAACTGGAAATCTACGCCTTGAGCTTCAGTTTGCCAGAGCACTTGAAAAAGTCATCAATGTCATAGTGTTCTCAGAGTTTGATAATCAGATTGAAATAAATAGTCTTCGTGAAGTGATCACCGACTATTAATATTGGACAATTATGAACAAAACAAATCCTAAAAGTAAACGTATTGGTGAAATCAACATCCAAAGATGGAAACCATCGAATTACAGTATATTCTGGATCGAGAAATATGGCTGAAGAGACTAAAAGGAATAGTATGCCCAAAAGACAAGCTACCAAATCACAGACCATTAGACGTCCAAGCGTACATAATCAACACGGATAATTCTGATCAACCTGGAAAACATTGGATAGCTATTGTATTCGGCCAGAAGAATGAAGCCATCTACTTTGACTCCTATGGGTTACCACCACTACACGCAGAAATATTGTCTTTCTTGACAAAGAATTCTACGAAATGGACATTTAACAAACAGAGACTACAAAGTGTATTCAGTACAACATGTGGAAAATACTGTGTGTTTGTGTTGATTGCGATTGCAAGAGGAAATATTCTGCGTCTCTGTATTCAACAAACATTCAGTTCATCAGATTACTTCAAGAATGATAGGACTATAACGATCTGGTTCAAACATCACTTCGGAACACTCTACGAAGGACCTCAATAAAGTTCAACATCTGTCGGGTGTCAATGTTGTAAACCACAACAATATCATCATGCCATGTCTTTGCATTTTCCAAAATTACTTCATGTTGCAAATATGTTGACATAATATTGCATGTACTTTTGTAAAGATCAAATATGAATATCATATCTGGTCTATAATTCCATGTTGTAAATATGTTGTTGTTCAATAAAATATTGTTTAAAACTTTACATATCTTGTATTCAATTTTTCCCACTATAAATTGAAAAATACCAATATATTGATTTACAATCAATATTTATTTTCATTAACTTTTGTCAATATTAGAGTTGTCAGAAGTGGATGAAAAATATTTCTAGGATATTTTCATATGTATTTGATAATATTGGAGTTGTCAAAAATATTTGAAAATTATATACAGGAACAGTATACCCCTAAATGTTCAGGGTGGCACTATAGCATGATACAAGAAGTTTCCACCCCCGGATAAAATTCACGAAGCATCAACAAATGGTTCAGGGGTGTCACTATGGCGTGATACAAGAAGTTTCCACCCGGATAAAATTCACGAAGCATCCAACAAAATGGTTCAGGGTGTCACTATGGCGTGATACAAGAAGTTTCCACCCCCGGATAAAATTCACGAATCTCCAACAAAATGGTTCAGGGTGTCACTATGGGTGAGAAGTCCGGATATCACGAAGCTCACCCCTATGCGTGATACAAGAAGTTACAACCCTGATAATGAGTAATAAGGGGTGTCATCTATGGCGTGGTTTTTTAACATGTGTTTTTTACATAGACAACCGGTGCAAGGGTAAAATTGTCTATGTAAAAAACACATGTTAAAAAACCACGCCATAGTAACACCCATTACTACTCCTGTACACTAAAATTACAATATTAACGGTACATTATCCTGATCTGGTGCCAGGCACCATATTACATCAGATCATTTGGCCCCAGGTGGACTCCCAGTAAGATTATCAAAAGTGTATGGTGTGACCACTCATTTGAACCGTCTCGCTGAGATGGTTCAAATGAGTGGTAACAACGTATACTTTTAATGAGAAATAAAGAAGATAATTCGAATGTTCTGTCTGTAAAATTATGAATTCTCCGACTTATATAATTATGTTCTATGGTACATTGTTTGTTTATTGTTGTTTAACGGCCTGTCAACAGCTAAGGTCATTTAAGGCCGGTCCAACCGGGTTCGATCCCGCATTTAACCTGCTGCATTGGGGGTGGGGGAGATCCCAAAATCAGAACAGAATATTTACATCGAGAAAAAATATATTCATCCCTGAAATTAGAATAACCTGGTGTGAGGTCCATACCGCACCAAAGTCACTTGACCCCTTCCCCTATTAGAAAGTAATACTGGTAGAATACTCTTATAAGGGGTATAACCAGATTCAACTGTCACATACAAAATGCCAAAGACGTATGTGAGGGCCAAACCAGGTCTGCAGTCGGGATTCCAGTAAGCATGAACCCCGATCGTTAAATTACCCATCAGTGCAATACGTTCATTTCCCCATGTTGTCCAATAAACTGACATCAATTTGCCCCCACCAGGTACATATAACAAATGGATGGATGATTTATCAAGATGGAGGACTTGCCAAATTGACCAGGCAATTGCAGGCTAATCCCCTTGATGAAAACAAACTTTACAACATGTTTGCCTTACACACCAGGTGAACCCAAGTCCTCAGTGACCTTGACCTCGGGTGGACGGACGTGGGTCGTATGCAAAAAAAGCACCATCCCTAGATACACATGGTGAAAAATGAAAGGTATTACTAATGCATGCACGTACGTTTGTTAGGAAGATTTTAAAGACAATTTAATGTAACTAGATTGGTCAGTAAGCGAGGCTTACCGAATACCCCGTGGGCCCATGTACCCCTAAATATGTAAACAAAAATCCAAGAGTGTGGGCTTGTGACCTTGACTCTGGGCTTAGCGGCACGAACGTGAATTTGTCACAGGGAGGTAGAGGTCCATTGGAGCAATGTGCGTGTGAAATATGAAGCAGATCCGAGCAAGGAAATATAAGTTATAACCGATTTATCTGATGTTTAGTTTTGTAAAGAGACTAAGTATGTGACCTTGAACTCGAGATCAGCGGGGATTTGTCACAGCATGATAGTAGAGCCTTAGAGGAATGCATGCATGGCATATTAAGAATATTCGATCGCACAACAACCTGACTCCAGTATACCCCCTACAACTCGTTTTGAACGCACAATCTTCAGTTTAGAAGTCCTGTAATCTACCCCTGAGCCACAGCCCCTTACTATCCGGGGGTAAGAATCAAACATTGAAATTCAATTTGCACATCTTCACAACATTAGGAAGTCACATACCAAATATGTAGTCTCCAATTATTACGGTTTAAAAGTTTTACATACAGATGAACGAAATACCCCAAACTTGTGCCCAGACGGATGAACAGACGGACAGACAAATGGACATCTGTGACGAAAACAATATGATTGTTTGTTGGGGTTTAATGGCATATCAACAGCTAAGGTAATTTAAGGCCGGATCAATGGGTTTAGTACTAAATCCCTTATATTCCCTGTACAAGTACATGTTCAAGTACATGTACAAATGGGGGAGGGGGAGAATCCCAAAATCAGAACTGAATATTTACAATAAAAAACTATATATTCAGCTCTGAAATCAGAATAATCCTGATCTGATGCCAGGTCCTCGCCACACCAGAATTACTTGTCCCCCTCCCAAAAGCAGTAGGATCAGTAACAATCTTACTACTTTTATAATAGGCAATAACCCAATTCAACTCCCAGGTTACAAAAGAGCCAAGATAAAAACGTGCATGAGGGCCAAACCAGACAAATCGTCATTCCTATAAGGAGGAACCCATACCGTTAATTTACGCCTTACGATAAGCCTTGTAAGGCCTCGTAGTTGTATGTCCTTAATTCAGTCGCATTGAAACATGACAAAAGATGAGAACCTGGAGAAATGGGGCTTATGACATGTGTGGTCCGTGTACTGATCTGCCAGCACACCTGTGTAGCCCGATAAGGCTCTTTTCTGTTTGTTGGAAGAACACAGGTTCACTGGCTGAATGGCGAACAGTGAAGACCCTGATGCGCAGTCTGATCTGGGTCTGCACTGATCGCAAATCACATAAGCCCGATTTCTCCAATCACAGCAAAAACTCCTCGAAATAAAATGCATTTAGGTGGAAAAACAATACCATGACACAAAGGAAATCGTGCAGAAAACATAATTGAAGGCCGACAGATTAAGAGCAAGACTATATCACCATATTTTTTAAAAAGTGCAGTCTTTCACAAAGTTATGCATCTAATTAAAAGAAACGAGATGCATAAATAGGAAAATGTGTAAATTGGCATTTGGAAAAACAACCAGTATAGACCAGATCAATCTGCACAACTTATTAATGTAAACCACAATGAACCACACTATTAGACAGTTATACAGGTGACATTTTCATGAAAACAATTATTTTTATGAATATATTACCATATCAATAAAGTTTACAGGTTTACACTTGGTTTAAATGTCATTTCCTCACATTAAACTTATGAAACTCCACAGTGCTGCAAACATTGTTTCTATTGAGAAAGAAGACAAAATATAAAACTACAGCAAACGACAATTTACGTTTGCCATATTCTAAATGTTAATCTGAACCTGATGTAAACATGACAAGGTTTCAATCCTTAGTTGAAGGACCCATACTTGTGGCTGTGACTGGAGAAATGGGGCTTATGGGATATGTGACCAATGTAGCTCCTGATCAAAGAGCACACTCCTGTAGCCTGATAATGATCTAAAATATTGCTTGTTCGAAGCGTGACAGGTGTTTCATTGATGGACTAGCGAACAGTGCCGACCCTGTTCAGAACGAGCAAAGATTGAGTGACTCATTTGTTGGCAATAATTATATGCCCTAGACTTTACATTGTTCTTTGATTTCTGTCTGCAATTTATACCGAGAACAGGACCACCAATATACTATGGTTAGTAATATATGCCACGTGCACCTGTTCTTTAGGTATGCTTCGACATGCATTTGCATCATGCATGGTGGGTAATAATTGTTATGTTGACGTAAATTTTCCTACATATCTCAACAACGAGTGTAGCAATTGTATGGGATAAACTCCTATAACACAGGCACATTGTATGCTATTGTCTGCCGATGATGTCGTTCTCATAGCTGTGTAGCGGTTTCAAAGTTGTTCTGAGAAAACTTACATAAATAACAACGTCATCGGCATTCTAGATCATGTGACCATGATGTTGAAGAGACGATTTGATTTGATTTGAATGAAAGGTTTTAACGGCCTGTCAACAGGTAAGGTCATTTTAGGCTGGGTTTACCAGGATTAAATCCTGTGTTACCTGTTGTGATAGTGGTTAAATCAGAACAAAATATTTACAGAAAAACATATAATTCAGCCCTTGACCAGGCCGGGTCAACCACACACGTTGTGCAGCTATGGTCATTTGATGACACGCTGAATACCTGCTGAGAAAAGGAACCTTACGACGGCGACCATAGTCCACATCAGTCTACACATTTGCGCAATTTGATCAGGGGATACGTTGGTCGCAATTCAAGCAATTAAAGTTATTATTGTCACCGACTAGCAGAATTTGATCAATATATCGACCGAATAACTACAAATGGTGGTGAGAATCTGTACTGGTCATTCATACATGTAATGTACATACATTGTTTTATCAACCAGCGACCCACGCGAGTAGCGAGAACCAGATTGGTGCAGCCTGGATATACATGTATACTAAAAGGTTTTGTTAATCCACTGGGAATTTGAATAACCAGGAAACACGAATTAGACAGACAACACATTCCAATTAAACACGTCTTTATTTCAGAGAGGTATCAATTAAAGACGGCCGATTGTTATGTTTTCCGTCTCCAGGGACTGTCAACACAAGTTCCCACTCCACCTGCCCCTCTACTCAGACAAGGAATAGATGCAGTGACATTTCAATCGTTGGCATTCATTTTGCGGATTCGGACATCTTGGTTGGGCTATCGAATGGATAAATGGATGATGATAAACAAACACATGAATTTAACTTGTAATCTGGTTGCGGGGACAAACCTGGGTCAGTAGCTGACATATAGACGAAATATGTTAACAGAAAGACTCACGGAAGACATGACTAAAGTGTAATAAATGTAGAACATTGTTAAAAATGAAAAAATATATTCATACCTGGCGAATCTCCATGTTTCTCTTTACATTAGTATACGGAATATACCCGAGAGGTGTTAAGTAAATCGTAGGAAAGTGCTATAAATCGATGCTCTCTGGTGAAGTGGTATGTGTTCACATCACTCAGCAACCATTTATACATACATGTGATACACATATTGGTATAGTGTCATAACTGTGGTGTGGATAGCGATTGGCTTACACATACGTTTAACTTATAGTCTGTATTCAGACAATAGCATAAACTGAATTAGTCATCAGTTGCACACAAAACTAGCTTTCGCAGCGCTTGTTTTCTTTTCAGTATAATAATTATATTATGTTTCATCAACCCCGATCACGGGTCTTAGGCCATAAAAAATAGTTCTAACAACATAGCTTGATCTCCTTTCCAGTGTGATAAATGTTTTCGTAGTCTAAGGGTGCGACGATTAACCACCATTCACGATTATTTGCGATTCGTAACTCCATGGTTCGGTGTACGAATACAATCTTCAGTTTCGGCGTCCATTCTCAGAAATCTCTATTTATCATTTTTGGTTTTCTAAAAATCTATTTTTCACTTAACATTTTCATTGCCGTGTCTGTTCATGACTGAAGATGACACAATGTACTAGTGCTTAGTCACAGTGGAAACTGTAAGCTGGTCAACTTGGGGACCTCCGATCAGAGAGGATCCACTGTGATATATACTTCATTGAATTGGTATAGGCTATCAATCAGTTTCACTCTTTGTGGCATATATC
>CM055275.1:136501-163205 GCA_029237695.1 Conchocele bisecta
TCAGTTTCACCTCTTGTACTGACTGACACAGACAGCTACACTAGCATAGACATGATAGATACACTAATATTATTTGGTGAAATATGTTCCAAAGAGATTTTTTACAACGTGCTATCTATTCTAGTCAGCCAATTCGGAAGTGAATATTTTTTTCTGATTTCAGGCGACAAATGTGCCCCTTTGCTAAAAAATAGTTCATGAAATTGTATGCGTAAAATGACCAAAAAGAGTGCACATTCAAATACCTATTACTGTAAATACATGATGTACGACATAACACGCTACAACATTTGGCGATATATACTTGATAGCACCTTGTAAACAATTATCTCTGGAACTTGTTACACCCAATTATATTATTTTACCATAGTATTTGTTGTGTGTGTTAAATCCTACAATGGGTTAAACTACACGATGGCTGCTAGTACGAAGATGGCTGAGAAGGGAACGCGATGCATGATAAGTAAACGCTAAATCTACCATTTTCAGCTATAGATTATTCAAGTATACCACCACCCCTAGGGAGTAAATGTATTTAAATCCATAACATGTTTATGAAGAACGAGGGTGTGGCTTGGATAGGGAGGTGTGATGAGGAACATATAAATGGTTGTTTGCTGCCATTCTATATTTTGTCTTTTTCTCTTCAATAAAAACATGCTTTCACAACATTTTAGAATATCATTTCCACTAAAAAGGGGTCACTGAAAGAAGGGGACTACGTCCACGAGGTAATTAGCCCCCTTCTTCCATTGTCCCATTCCTAGTGTGATGTTCAACATTAGAGATAAGGACGAAGTTAGCAATATGGAGTTGACGTGGTACATTATGTACATGTAGAGTTTCCTATGTAGTATAGTATGTATGGACCAGCAGCTGAGTAGAGAGTAAAGATATTCAGTTATATCAAGGTTTATTCCTCTGATGGCAGTAGGTACGTCTGAGCGACTGAATGGTTAACATCGTAGACTCTGATCCGAAAGCACAAACGCGTGGGCCAATCTGGGGCAACGCTGGCCGCAAATGTCAAATGGTCCCTTTTCCCAGCCGGGGTCCCATGCCATATACGTGGATGTGACTGGAGAAATAGGGCGTATGGGATCTGCGACCAGTGTAGCTCCTAATCAAATAGCACTCCAGCCGTGTAATCTGATGTTGCTTGTTGGCGTGTTGTGTTTACTTGGAATAGCGAAAAGTGCAGATCCTGATCAGACTTTGCAGACACAGTCTGATCTGGATCTACATTGGTCGTAAAATCCAATATGTTTACAGTGACAGCCACATACATATAGACATTCTCCAAGACAGTGCCCATTAGCAGATAACAGATATGCCAACACAGTAGAACCTCTCTTTATCATGTAAGTTAAAGTGGAAACCCTCTACACCGGACACTCGGGAAAATATGGATATTTAACTTAGATCTGTTTCGCTGCTATGTATCTCCGATTACAGTGACTTGTCATGATCGCAATACATTATACTGTGTCATGAATCGCTAAAATGTCTGATTTACAGTGGAACATCACTAAACTTTGTACGGCTAAAATGTTTGTAAGTGCAAAGTTATGATAGTCTGTACATTTCACATTAAAGGTACATGCCCACGCAGCAGGTTACACAGTACTACTACTTTTCATTTTCTGTCATGCCTTATATGAGCCATTTGTCTACCCACTAACGAGTTAATTTTTATTACGGCGCATGTTAATTGGTGTTAAATCGCATTTTATATGCTGCGACCAGAAAGGGTATTTTCCGACCTCGTGCTATTTTTACCAACACGCGTCACGTGACACAGTCAATCATATCACATCTTTGACATGCGCAGTGAAGTATCGGAAGTTGAGAAGAAAAATCTCTGTTCGAGTCCAAATCTAAAACTCCACCTAACTCTTTCCATTTGGTGATCTGGTCGCCAATATTAACCACTCTCTCTCTCTCTGTACTGCCTGTCCCTCAGACATTTCGCCTTTTTTTTGGCCGTTTCATACAATTTCCGTCCTGGACGTTTCGACATGTTGATATTCTTGTTTACATATTGGGAAGCCTACTGGCGCGCGTAGTATACTGCGCATGCGCACCGCAAGCCGTGATGTGAAAGTCGTCGTCCCCGCACATTATAAAAATAGACTGTTACCGCCGCGCGTCGCTAACAGTAAATTGATAATTAATAAATGATTATATTTGTATAGCGGGCACTCATAATTTTTAGAACTGGTGAAATAGTGACATAATTATACACTTATTTAATTCCTATAAAGAACAGTATGTGCCTACTGCGTGGGCATGTACCTTTAAGGAATTAGGTCATAGAAAGATTCACTTCACTTCAATCATAATTGTTTCATAAGAGTGCTGTGATATATGAAATTAAGATATGTGAATATTGTCTTGTTACTAATTACTATATGGTACATTGAGTTGCCATCTCCGCCATCTTTGTTTGTACAAGAAATCGTAAAGTTTCACCACTTCGACCGTTTGACACATACAGCAAATAATATGACAGTAAAAGTAATAAAATGTGTGCAATATATCATAGACAGATATGAAAACAGCGTGGTTTAAATATTATGCCAGCAAACCATACAAAAGACGAGCTATCTGACCCATGTTTAGTTTACTATGCTGAAAAGTACGCTGACATTTTTAGTATTTATTAATTGTACTAACGCGTTTTACTATACAGGGGTCCTACCAATTATCCGGACAATCAATTTATCGGACAAATCAAAATAGCTGTTAATTAAACGCATTCATTTGATCCGATTTTGCAACGGACACATCTAAGTCACTCAGGTGCTTGCTGTTTCCATGCCAGTGTGAATAATATATCGCCAAGGTAAACATTTTAGTAAAATTTGCCGAAAACATTCCCCCACTATGTCCACAAGTTGTTTACAACGTCAAACGTCGCGCGGGGGCTTGTATCTGTCACTGCGCATGCGCATAATTTGAGGCCCCCCACAAGTTGTTTACAACGTCAAACGTCGCGCGGGGGCTTGTATCTGTCACTGCGCATGCGCATAATTTGAGGCCCCCTATAGAGTGTTTCAATACTCTGTTGTGTGAAGTATGCAGACGATACGATGCATTCCTGCAGTATCATTTTCAGACTGTTTAATACACAATGTACAATACAGAGCAGATAGGAAAGAATGCGAAAATATATCATGATAGAAAAAGAACGAAGAGCTACTTATTCAAAAACAAATAATAATTGTTTCAAGACCAAATCGCCCCAAGCCATTTCATCCCTAAGCCATTACACACCATTTCACACCCATATTCATTCGTGGATAAAATCGACAAGTGCGAAAACACCAGTGTACGAAACGATTATTACCGCGGAATTTCCACCAAATTATGAAGAGCTCAATCGAGTGCGCCCATTACGTTTATACTGGTTTTCAGGCGATAAAATTATGATTTTAAGGTGAAAATACAAGTTATAAGACGGTTATACATTTGTCCGGATAATTGATTGTCGATGTTAATTTTGGGGCAATGTTACGACTGATGATCTGACCCAATTTTAAGTGAGAAAGATGGCACAGTTTGCTAAATAGTTTCCATGCGTTGAGAAAGCAAGAACCGACGATTGTTCTGTGAAAATGTTATGCCCGTAGCTGCTATTTTAAGAAAAATATCGTAACAAAACAGCCATTTTTGTCCGATAATCTGGAGGATCCCTGTATACTAGTATTTTCGGTCATTTACTACAATTTGTCAATTTCAACTCGCACCTGCTAAAATGTTGTACTATAACGTAGCTATACAACAATGCCAAACAGCCACATGCCTTGAATACAATACTGGCCATAGTCCGCTGACCCTGTGATGTCACTTGTGATGACCCTGTGATGACCTTGCCAACATAAATGAATCATACTGTACCATGTTATGTTGGCCACTTTATGTACAAATTGTGAACGTGGACCATAGTTGGAGACGCCATTCACTATCGGGAACCACGTGAATGAAATAAATTATCGAGGTTCAGTGCCGTAGCCAGAGGTTCGAAATAGCCGAGGCCAACATAAGCGGCGGATGACGAATTATTGGGGGTGGAAGTGTGGAGGGCCCGAAGGGCCCGAGTTTGCTAGGCGGGTCCGGGGGCATGCCCACCCTGAAAATTTTGAAATCAAAGTGGTTTGAAACGCCATTTCCTGCATTCTCAGCAAAGTCTGAGCACATACTATGACTCCCATTTTTCCTATATTGGAATAAAAAAATCAAAAAAAAAATAAAATCGTGAAAAAACGGACGAGGCCATGGCCTCGTCTGGCCTCAACGTGGCTACGGCACTGAGGTTTGACAAATTCGGCCTAAATATATTTACATTGTTGACCGATTTATCTTAAATCAGGCCCATATTGGACAAAATTTCAAGCTCATTTGTCTATATAATCCAAGTGGGAAAAACATGCAGCAAGTCCGGGGCTCTAACCCTGCGGCTCTCGCTTACAGGGCCAATGCTCTACCGACTGCGTTAACCGGACTGCCTACATACCATCTCACATAATGGGTTAATATACACACGTTACATACTCCCCCGTCAAATTGGAATTCTTCCATGAATTTCTACCTGGACATAGATAGGGGCCTGTCACGCGGGAGACTCACTGACCAGGAGTTCAATTCCCCGCCCGGGAGCCATTTGTAACCGGCGTTTAGTTAGTTAAACAGAACGTTTTTCAGGTTTTATGTTTCTTTATTCTATTTAGTAAACTAAATAAAACCTGTAATAATATATTACATAAAATCTAAAACAATTTCTGATTACAGAAATACACAATATAACATATATTTCAAATTGGATATTTTTTTTAATAAATACAAAAGGAACACTCATTAACAGAATCAGTTATCTTGTATCCACTTAGTGATTGTAAAACTTAAAATGCATAAATTGGACAGTAATCAATAAATAAGGAACTAATTTGTTAGTAGCAGGAGAATTATCTTCTCCTGGGACTTTTCAAATACAAGTGCCAGATTGTTATATTTTAGGCGGGGAGTGCATATAATTATTTCTCTCATTAGGGATTTCACTCAGTCACATGACCTGAAAAGCACTTACTATCACTCACCCCATATACTATTTACACAACAGTAATTAAACACGATTGACTGGACACATCGGTAACTGTCGTAGAAGAGGAAGAAGCAGATACCGTACATATACAGATAAGAGCGCAAAATACAATATAGGACATTCTACTGATAAGGACATATATCTGGTTAAAGACTGGACTACATACATGTATAAATTATGATAATGCGTTATGGAGTTGCCGAGGGCTTTTTGTACACATGTTTGAAGTCAAAAGCTGCAGTTCTTCATGAAAGTTGTGCCGGACGTTTGTACGATGTGCGCCCCAGGAACTACTTAAATGCATTGACATGATTAATATCTACCGCCATTTGCGTTTTATACACAAGGTTCCCGACAATGAGGCCTCCTCGTTTTTTGGCCTGATTTATTTTTAGTCTCGATAGGCTATACTACTGGAACAAAGTATAGCTTTAAATATACTGTTTTTACAGTTTACACAATACTTATATCGGTATGCTCCTCAATACCTATGGTCTTAATATACGGTGTTTTGAAATTTTATATTTGCATATGAATTGATATCATAAGAACTGAGTTTGTTTAAAGAATATACCCCTGCCAAGTCTTGAAGCACTACGATGACTGTACAACAACCAATGTCTCACGGTATTTGTTCCGAGTTATTTCTAGAAATTCAATCTTCAAATATTGACCTATAGTCTCGATAGGCTATACTACTGGAACAAAATATAGCTTTAAATATACTGTTTTTACAGTTTACACAATACTTATATCGGTATGCACCTCAATACCTATGGTCTTAATATACGGTGTTTTGAAATTTTATATTTGCATATGAATTGATATAAGAACCGAGTTTGTTTAAAGAATATACCCCTGCCAAGTCTTGAAGCACTACGATGACTGTACAACAACCAATGTCTCACGGTATTTGTTCCGAGTTATTTCCCGACGGTTATGTCTGTTGTTTTTCTCCGGGCCATCCGGTTTTCAACAACGTTAACAACAGGCCGCGGCCACCGGGCTGACTGTGCCAGGACGTTGGTCGACTGTTACTAAATAGCAAACCCCACTTATTCTTGGGTATTTTATTTAGACCAAGTACATGTCAACCAGCGTGTGTCGAGGGGTGTGTCGAAACAATACCCTAGCAGCCTTTGTGGCTGTTGAACCAGAAATGTGATAATTGTAACTGTCAAAGGACGAGAAAGATGCGCATCCGCCCGGAATCGAACTGGGGACCTCTGGATTACCGCACCATCGTTCTAACCGACTGAGCGAGCCGGTCATGAATACACACCTTCTGCCCATAGTGAATTATGTACCATTACATACTCCGGCCGGGGCTCGAAGTCGGGACCTCTGGTGGACTGTACCATCGCTACAACCGACTGAGCTAGCCGGTCATCCCATAGTGAGCTACATCCTCCCGTGACATCCTCCCCTGCCAAATTAAAATTTGTTCCCGAATTCTATATCTAATTCGTCTCTGAATTCCATACTACATTTTGGGCAGTATTTATCAGTCACGGTCCCTCGTTGGGCGCCAAATGGCACATGGCGAGAAAGATGCGCACCGGCCCGGAATCGAACTGGGGACCTCTGGTTTGCCATACCATCGCTCTAACCAATAGAGTGAGCCGGGCACGAATACACACCTCCCAATAGTGAGTTATGTACCTTGACATACTCCGGCCGGAGCTCGAACTATAACGTAACGTTGCTGGGACCAGCATTTGAATCGCACCTTCTGTGGAACCTCTCCAAGACGAACAATGGAGTACTTCTGCAATCATCGTATAGTGTATTTATTCCAGGCTTAGCACCCGTGCCCATACAACCAAATGGCGCCCCAAGGCGACCCAGCGTGGGTCCAACCTTACAACCAAACCAACCTGAGTGTATACTGCTAAGCGAGCAATTTGTACACTCCTTAGTCATCCCCAACAGACGGCCTTATATATCATACGGATGATAATTAATGCTATTGCATCTGAATTACCAGATTGAACTGGTCCCCGTTGATATGTGCCTAGTAATACTTTATTTAAAAGCTGAGGAACATGCCATATCGTTATAGAACCCGGGACATCCTCTTTGCCGTACCATCGGTCTAACCGACTGAGCTAACCGGGCACGAATACACACATTCACCCTATTGTGAGTTACGTACCGTGATATACTCCCCCGCCAAATTTAAAATAGTCCCCGAATTGAATTCGTCTCTGAATACCATATTTTCCGTACGTTTTGGGCTGTATTTTATGGTCATGGATTAAATGAATACATGTACACTGCATGGGAAAACATATTTACTTTCGATGATTGAAAGTTTCCTCTTAAAATTGCATACGGCAATGCTGTATGCAAAACTGGGGACCGCCAGCATTTTGTCTCGCCTGCTTTAGCAGCAACGGGACATAGGCATAGCTTTTCCGTCGGCGGCATCAACATTTCACGTTAAGTTTTTGCATTTATCTCAGTTTCCAGAAAACAAGTCCTAAGACCTCCATACTTGGTATACATCAACACTGTGGTGTAACCATCTCACACAGAGGGAGCCCATGTGACCTTGGCCTAGTTTTCATGGTTCATTGATTTACTTTTCACATGCATTCAACGTTAAGTTTTTGCGTTTGTCTATGTTTCTAAAACTTAACGCTCAGCTTAATTCATTGTAACTTCTGTTTCAGTCAATGGAATGTTTTAATATTCCATACACGCATTTGAAACAAAATCCCGTATCATTCTACAGAAAGCCCATGGTGCCCGCTAACCCCAAAGGTCAAGGTCACGGGCTTATAGCAACATCCGGCATGATTATACAGAAAGCCCATGGTGCCCACTAACCACAAAGTCAAGGGCTTAGAAAATGCTCAGTTTTGAAAACTTAACGATTGGGTTAATTTATTGTAACTTCTGTTTCCCTTGATGGAATGTTTTAATATGTCATACATGCATTTTTAAGAACATTCCACATCATCTGCAGAAAGTTAATGGTGTCCGGTAACCCCAAGGTCAAGGTCACATACTTCAAACATGTCTAGTATAGAAATTTAGCATCGGTGCCAGGAGATACATGTCGTTGGCTGCATTCTTGTTTGTGTTTAGCTGTGTTTGTTGGAAAACTAGTGTTTTGGTTTCAGTTTATTATCTCATCGCGTAGCGAAAAGGGGATATAGGGATGCAAAAGTTGTCTATTCGTCCGTCTGTCCATCAGAAAAATTAACATTGGGGTTAATCTGCAATAACTTCTGTTTCCATTGATGAAATGTTTTAATATTTCTTAGATGCATTTGTCATCATCCTACATCATTCTACAGAAAGCGCATGGTGCCCGCGAACCCCAAGGTCAAGGACTTAGAAAATGTTTATTTTCGAAAACTTTACACTTCATTATACTGTAACTTCTCTTTCCATCAATGGAATATTTTAATATTGCATAGGTGTATGTTTAACAACATCTCACATAATTCTACAGAAAGCCCATGGTGCTCACTAACCCCAAGGTTATTACAAGCTCCTTATTTGCTATCAAACTGCACTAGGCGGCACATCTTGCTCCGCGGAGCTCTGGTTTAATATAGTAAACATTTGACGGTTTCTTACATACCAGTATGTCAAAATTAACAATTTAAATCTACCTGGTGTACCTTTAAAGTCCAGAAAGTGTGACAAGAATGAAATTTTCGAAATCCTGATCGGTTTCCTGTGGCAGTTTATACTTGTTTACATACTCCTTTAGGTTGTTTGTTAATGTGCAGGTTTTCAAGGTCGTGAACAAAATAACACAGAAGTGTAGTGTGTCTTATTTTGATGTTAATTTCAACTGAAAATAGTTTCCTTCATTCATTAATATTCGATCAGATATGTTGTTATCCGGATCCAGATCCTGTAATGCTAGACGATATTATTCATACAAAAACGGAATTGGGAATGTGTATTCATTTTGTCTCGCCCACCAGGTGCCGTGAGACAATAATATATGTATAGTCACGTGGGGGGGGGGGGGGGGGGGGGGGGGTGGGGGGGCTGAATGGTGATGGCATTGAACATTAATTTAACAATAATTTGTATGATCCACTGAACTGGCATTAGCGCCCAATTTGTGGGTGAAAACTTAGTTTTAACCTATTTGTTGACATGGCGAATATATCTATGTATTACCTAATACCTTCGAAAGTTTCAACAAAATTGTGTAGACACAGGTGAGCCAACTCATAACGAACCTGTCATCAGAATCTGCTATGTTTGTCAGTATTTTTAGATTTTATAATAAATACTCGTAATTGTTTTCTGTGTGTGTGGTGGGGGGGGGGGGGGGGGGGGGGGGGGGGGGGGGGGGGGGGGCATGAACCGTTCCTCCTCGTTTTTGGCTTCCTGGTTACGGCCCTGACATTTGGGATCGTACAGCGTACATTGGTCCCATTTAATTACCGAAAACATATAGGCCAAAACACTCATGTGAGCCGATCTGGATCTACACTGTTTGACGCTCCATAAATAAATCGAAGTACTGAAAGTACTGAAATATGTTATCTCCACAAAAACTGATAGCTTGCGGAACTAGAGACTGAAAGTTGCATATTTTCTCAAGCGTTGTCCAGAGGCAAATGCACTGTGATGGTGTAAACCCATTCCCATCAACACGTTTTCTCTAGAATAAATTAGTGTTTGAAACTCAGAGAAAAAAAGTGTACGAAACTGGTGGCTAACTGGTCAGTCACTGCTACCTAACTGTGAGAACTAAATATAATAGCTGTTGTATTAATATGAACGAAATGTCTTAATTCGTATTTTCCAGAATTTACCTGACAGACTGAGCCCAAAAACTTGACCCTGGGCTTAGAAGGGGCGGCACGGACGTGGATTTGCCATAGCACAGTAGAGGACCCTTGGAGCAATGTGTGTGTGAAATATGAAGCAAATCCAAGCAAGGAAACAGAAAATATAGGCCATTATTTACCCGAGCGACTGAGCGTTAAGGTTTTGAGATGCACAAAGTATGTGACATTGACCCTGTGCTTAGAAGGGGCTGCACGGAAGTGGATTTGTCACAGCGCAGTAGAGGACCATTGGAGCAATGTGTGGGTGAAATATGAAGCAAATCCAAGCAAGGAAACAGAAAATATAGGTCATTATTTACCCGAGCGACTGAGCGTTAAGGTTTCGAGATGTACAAAGTATGTGAACTTGACCCTGGGCTTAGAAGGGACGGCACGGACGTGGATTTGCCACAGCGCAGTAGAGGACCCTTGGAGCAATGTGTGTGTGAAATATGAAGCAAATCCAAGCAAAGAAACAGAAAATATAGGCCATTATTTACCCGAGTGACTGAGCGTTAAGGTTTCGAGATGCACAAAGTATGTGACCTTGACCCTGGGCATAGAAGGGGCGGCACGGAAATAGAAAATACAGGCCATTATAATTTTTGAAGACAGACGGACGGATAGACAGACGGACGCCTACGACGCCGAGGGTATGACATAAGCAAGGCTTTCTTCGGAAGGCGCGCTAAAAATGGCACATTTATAGCGACCGCATACACACATCATGTTTCGTGTCCCTTAGTAAAATAATATGGGAGATATGGAGCGAAAGGAAATTTTGGCCCAAAAGCGTGAAAAATAGGTCGTGTAGGTCATGTTGACCTACTTTTGGTACGCAGCATACCTTTGGAGTTTGATGCATTCACACATCAAGTTTCGTGTTCCTAGATCAAATAGTATGGGAGACAGGGAGCTGAAGGCAAGTTTTGACCAATTGCGGTCAAGCGTGACAAATAGGTCGCGGTGACATACTTTCAGTATACAACGTTGAACTTCGATCAGAATCCGTTGAGAAATGACCCGGCGGGTCAATTTTCAACGAGGGTCAAAATTTAATGCTACACCGGCTCGTGACGACCCGTCTCATCAGGATTTGCACTTTTTGCAACTAATTTTCATACTTTTTATAAAAAAAAAACACCCTCTTTTTATAAATGGACTAGTCTGAAAATAATTGCCGGATGATTTGCTTGGTTGGAAAATTAACATATCACAATCCGTTCCAGTTACTTAGGGGTGAAAGGGTTCATTCAACACTGAAGAATTTCAGAATTAAGGATGACAAACACAAATGGGTGTACATTTAACAATGTGTATCTATACTGAGCAAAACTAGAAACGTCCCTCCATGTTTAAGGAAAGATTCATCAAAAACCAAAAGGGTGACTTTTAAAAATGAAAATGTAAAAACAAGTTCATTCATTTCTGTATCAAAGCCAATAAATTGCATTTGGATATCTTGTTAAATATTCGAGAGATAACCGGCCAAGGGCGGTAGGGGTCAAAATCAAAAATCACAAAAACTCAGAAATGTGTTACTTAATGTTTAGAGATGGAATTTCAATAAGTAATGTGGCAAATTCAGTAAATCTCGTTAGTACCGAGTGTGGCCACCATTTGCATGAATGCATGCAATGATCCTACGCCGCATCGACGTGACGTAACGCAATACCAGTGCGTTGGGCAAATTCCTCCATTCCCGTTGTAACGCCCGTGTAAGATCGCGAACATTGTCAATCTGATGGTTAGCTCGTGCTTTGCGGCCCAGCTCATCCCATATGTGCTCAATGGGATTGAGATCCGGGGTGGAGACCGCGGGCCATGGCATGACGTCGACGTTGTTTTGCTGTAAGTATTGAGTGGTGACCCTGGCTACGTGAGGGCGGGCATTGTCGTGCATCAATGTCACACCAGGACCATGCTGACGGATAAATGGTAAGGCATGTGCATTTAGCACATCTGCAACATAACGTTGTGCATTGATGTTGCCCTGTACAACAACCAAATCTGTTTTCCGGTTTCCCATGATCCCACCCCAGACCATTACGCTCCCTCCCCAAACCTGTTCTTCTCAACAATGCAACAATCGGTGAATCTTTCATTTTTACACCTGTATACCCGTTAATCTTCCGTCAGCATGACTAACTGTGAACCGAGATTCATCGGAATGAACAAAAACTCGGTTCCAGTCAGCCCTTCTCCAGTTCAGATGACGTCGCGCCCATAACAGTCTGGCAGCACGGTGACGTTGGGTCATTATCTGACCAGTGTACGGGCGGCGTGCCCGGAGTTGGTTGGGCGTTACGACGTAACCGGTTGCGAATGGTCTGCCCTGAGACACCGTATCGCCTAGCAGTGACTGTGGCTGCCAATCGACGTTGACGTAAGTGCGTCAACGTAATGTAGCGATCGGCTCTAGCCGTCGTTACACGAGGCCTACCAGGTCGCTGCCGGTCGTGAACAGCCCCAGTCTGCTGGTACCGGGCTGCAAGACGATCAATCGTCTTCCGACAGCAACCAAACCGAGGCGCGACCGCCCTGGCGGCCATCCCACCCGCAAGCATCCCAATTGCCTGATTTCGCTCGTTTTCGGAAAGCCGTGGCATATCGAAAACAGTGAAAAATTAAAAAAAATAATTAATTTTCCGAATAGCCCCTATCGCATGAATGGTACGACATGAACTGAATCACCTTATCGATGACAAGTATAGCGTGCATGTGCAAAAAGTGGAAATCAACGTTCCGGTCACTGGCCGCTATGTAAATGGTGTGTATCGGCTAAACTCTACACGATCGTATTCTGAACATCGCCACGGTATAAAATACATGTACTTTGAACATGTGGTACATACATAGACAGAGCTTCACCGGCTATAAAACAGGGACGTTTCTAGTTTTGTTGAGTATAAATGCATGACAGTGTTATTTGCATATGATCAACAAAGTGTTAACATACGATTGAACAGTAATTCCACAACTTGTTTAAGATACGACTCTTTAAATATGGATTCGTTGTCAACCTTTTTCTAATAATACAGCCCTCTATAGCAGTGTTTGCAAACAGTGTAGATCCAGATGAGCTGGCTCAACAAAAAACACCCCCATTTTATAAATGGACTAGTCTGAAAATCATTTGGTGATGATTACATTGGTCGGGAAATTAAAATATCAAAATCCATTCCAGTATGTAGGGGTGAAACGGTTAATATTTATGTAAGCTGACCCAGATCGGGGTTTAGTCCCAGAACGGGAGCCAATCCCAGAACGGGGGCTGAAAAACGAGACATCAATCACAGAACAGAGGCCAATCTGACAATTGTCGGAAACTGCAGGAAATGTGAATTAAACATCATATGACCGTCATGGAAACAAGCAAGGCATATGTTGTTTAATTAACATTAATAATAATGATATCACAATGGGTATTATACGTTTAGTCTCGATGACGAACCAGACATCGTCAACAGTAGCCGCCATCTTTGAGCTGGACGCCTGTGGCCAAAGCGTGACGAAACGTCATTAACGTTGACATAATTCCATATTCAGAACGTGCTGAGTTAGTCTTCGTTCTTGGAAAAAATAGCACCCATTCTGGGATTTGTAAGAGCACATGTACTCTGAATGTTTTATCAACTTCTGACATTATTTATGAGAAATATTGTAAATTTTGTAAACATATTTAATGAAATTACGCAAGACGTGTCTCATATATCCACATAACTTCACATCAACTGGTAAACAGGCAGGAATATTAACCTTGACATGAAGTGTCTCATATATCCACATAACTTCACATCAACTGGTAAACAGGCAGGAATATTAACCTTCACATGAAATGTTACCTACCGGTATGCATGAAATTTAACGTGGGTGTGGAATTTTACCATAGAACATAGTTATTAAAATAGCCTGATACCAACGCCCGTCACTATCAGCAAAATAAATATTACTAAATGATTATACCCGTATAGCAGCGACTCGTAATCT
The DNA here is from genome assembly GCA_029237695.1 of Conchocele bisecta. Lineage (NCBI taxonomy): Eukaryota > Metazoa > Mollusca > Bivalvia > Lucinida > Thyasiridae > Conchocele > Conchocele bisecta. The sequence goes on from CM055275.1 coordinate 150,401, forward strand.
TTAGAACTGGTGGAATAGTGACAAAATTATACACTTATTTAATTCCTATAAAGAACATCGTGTGCCTACTGAATGGGTATGTACCGTTAAAATGTGCGAAACCACGTACACGGACTGTATATTTTTGTCTGTAAATATTCTGTTCTGATTTTGGGATTTTCCGGCTTCCCTACACATGAAATATGGGATTTTGCCTTTAGTTAACAGATATAAAATAACTTCCGCTGATAATCAGCCATTAAACATCATTATACTAATAGATAATACTTATTAGCCAGTGGCGTAGCTCCGTATATGCACTGTAGGCCCGGCCTATACGCTTTTGCGGATAATGAAAAAAAAAAAATGCGAACAATGTAATACAATCGGGGCGGGGTGGGTAGGGGGTATAGATATGGCGGTGAACTGTAACGACATCGGAAGATGATCAGCGGCATAGGAGGGTATTGAAAAGTGGTGCGGCCATACCGTCGAACGAGCAAAGTTCGTGAGAATGCTGGGGGGGTCCGGGGCACGGTTACACGAAGCACCCAAATACACTCAAATCCACCCAAATATAGTCTAAATACGAGTGATGATCCAGAAGTTCGTGGACAACGTCAGTTAACAGACCGAACATGGAGATATTCTTGAAATATATTGCAGGCATGTGTCTTTATATATAATGAGTATATGTATGAACTTTCGTGAACATATCTGGTTATTTATAGTTGCTGTATTGACGTGAACAATGGTGGTCAGAGTATAGCGGCGCAGCAGGTCACGACGTCACTTGTTGTGACGTTACGTTATGCGGACAATACTTCGACGTTACTCACATAATTGTTTTCCGAAATATATTCCACCGACAGAAATGAATTTCTGATGCCACTCAACCCACTTGCGGAGATCTTTTATACCACTGTGGTTCGAAAGAGCTTAAGATGTTTGTAGTTTCAGTCCATAACTCTGATATATCTGTGAATCTTCTTCCCATTAGTTCACGCTTCAATCGCAGGAATAACTCAAAATCACAAGGTGAAAGGTCGGGTGAACATGGGCGATGTTTGAACATTTCCGCTCCCAACTTGGTGGGGGTGATGGTTCACATTTCCACTGACTGGACTGTTTTGAGTCTGGGTTATAATGGTAGTCACAATTCGTCTACTGTAAGGATGCGATCAATAAATGAATGTCCATCTTTCTTCCATCTTCACAAAAAAATCTTTGTTCCTTGAACATGTTGAACAAGCAACTCCTTTTTTTCTGTACACACTATCATTGGAGCCCAAGGAGCACTTAAAAATCCCATATAGTCTGATATACTGTTTCACATTACTAGCTTAGCTGTTCACTTAATTGATGCAACGTTATTCTCCGGTCTTCGTCTAGCTTAGCGTTTACCAGCGTAACGTTTCTCCGTCGGTCTATCGCCCCGAGAATCGTACGTAACGCTCATCCTACAGTCGGGAATCCTTTTATGTCATTTATAAACAAGAGATTGCCACACCCTTTTCATTCCTGATTCAATTTGCATACGTTGCTTTGTTTCTACGGGCATTGTCCCAAAGTTTATACAATATTGAAGGATAGTCCTCGTTTTCCCACTTTCTGATGACGATATTTTTGTATTCGAGTAAATCACTATATGCTGTCACAGATTTCGCTCTCAAATTCACACCATAATATCAAATGGCGTCATAATATACAATCCTGACGTTGGATGAACATTACAAACGTTGGCCAAGTTTCTGCGCAATTTACTTTAAGGTGCTTACACATATTAACGCGGATGTCGCAAGAATAAGTTTGGTTTGACGTCAATTTTGCGACTGCTCTGCATATCGCGGTTTTATATAAAGTCACTAAAAGTATGAAAATTATTTGAGTATATAATAACTTGATTATGAGCAAATATTGAACCATCTATAACGTTGTGTTCGTTAATTATAGACGGTGGCCACGAACTTCTGGATCAGCCCTCGTACATATAACTATACCACAAATACCCCCTATATAGTGTCAGATAGTAGTGTAAAGCATATATTGACACAAAACACATCATATAATTAACATATGTAGTCAAATAAATCTATTAAATTGGCCATATGTTCGATTAATGTACATTGAATCACCAATCACATGGGAAATACATGCACATATAGCTTAATATATATATATTTGCCACACATACACCCTCAAAGATATCAGTGTATGCTCTACTTACGTTATCAGAATTTGTATAACCTATTTTATGTATCAGTGTAGACCCTGATCTTTATTATTGTCCGCACTTTTTGGGATACATGTGTATTTTACGAAAATGCCCCACAAATATGCCACAAATACACCCTCAAAGGTAGACTACCAGTGTGAACATTGGCTTACCTCTTCAAACATTATATGAGCCGCGTCGTGCGAAAATGACGTTATCGAGTAAATGAGGTCGGAAACGTCGCTTCCATTTACGCTTTTGACATAGCTGACGTCGTTGTTGACAGCTGGTAATGACAGACGATATAAATGTATTATTGTGTGCTAGTCGGTGTACCATTAGCAAAACAAACAATTGACTATTTTAATTACCATTTTATGTTAAAATATAAATGGACGTTCTCGGGGTTGCTATGAAAATAAATGATCAGAAACGAGTAATGTTGAGTAGCATGTGAGCTGGTTGTGTCGGAAGCCCAGTTCGCGTATGGACCCGATAAATGTTTTTCTTTTTGCGTTAGTGTATCGTTTACCGAGATCTTACATACATGTATGTACAGTAGATATGTGATATTATATTGATAAATTCTATTTAATGCTAGTGTGAAAGTTCAAAAACGTACATGTAGTCGTAAACGTTACAGTACATGTTACATAGCGTCTCCCTTGCTACGCGTATCTGTTTCTGATTTAATTTCATTTATGTGTGTCAGATTGCATTTAGTGAATACATTTTCGTATTTGGTAACCTCTTGCATGTATCAGTAACGAAGGAATTATATTACACACAATGTGATAACCACCGTGACTCATCAAAACTGTGACCATATATCATCGGGGTGGTGTGGACTGATTGATAGTCGTGTTACGTAAAGAGTGAATGACTTACTGCCAACCTGCAGAGACAGTCTGTGTTTGAATTACATGCATTACGTGAATTACGTGAACATTATAGACCCCGATACAACTGCGATTCGCAGGCTGGCCTGTGTCTAGACTAATCACACATTTAATAATATCGACATCAATGGTGGAATACGGCGTGTTTTTTATATACAGACTGAGAGGCGTGACAAGAAAATATAATCCCATATCATTCCGGATGTACTCTGAAGATTTGTCAACTTTCGACGCCATTTACGGAAAATATTGTAAATTTTGTAAACGTATTTCGTGAAATTACGCAGATTCCCGAAGGCACAAAATCGCATGGCGTGTCAATTGTTCCGAGGTGCTCACATACGGCAAACAGGACACACTGGAAACCTCCCGGGGTGTCCGGTTTAGAAGGGTTACACTATGTACGTAGAAGCTGTAGCAAGTTTTTTTGTTGTATTTCAATTTTTAATTATCTTTGTTACATATAATACAGCAGCAGGGAGGGCGAGTAACGAAACCAGGGGGTGCCGCGCTATCCTACATCTAGCCTCCCAACCCTGTTTCATCCACTCTATTTGATTATTCTTACCCTGTTCTGCTTCCATCAATCCTCCCATCCCCATTCCATTTCCTAATTTGTTATCCATTTCTTATTCATTGATCATCGATCCTCCCATCCCTATTTCATGATAAATTAATTTATGACAAATTATGAGAAATTATGAGAAATTCATGACAAATTATGAGAAAATTATGAGAAATTATGAGAACATTATGACAAAAACCCGTCTTGTTGGACGAGCTAAATAAATAATTAATTAATTTTAAGAAAATTAAGAAAACCACAATTTACACCCTATTAGAGATAAGAAATCCATTGGTTATACGCAGTATATACAGCAATCTGTTATAATAATGATTCAAGATAAATATCCATGTGCTTGGTTGAAGACAGGTAGTCGCCATAGATGTTTTCGTACCGGTATTTACGAATATTGCAAACATCACCGCGCATGGATGCGAAGAGGTTCCGTTTCGCCTCGCCCCTGTCGGCATTGTGGGGTAGGGACCAAAGCCGAGTCATTACTATGTCCACCATGCGGTGGCACTCAGGCTACTCATCGAATGATTAACAAGGGATTACGTGCTCGCAAGTATTATCGTTTAGTAATAATTCAAATCGAAAAGTCAGTTAGAAAGGTAGAATCGATATGATGCGTAGTTTTTGATAAGTCACGGTGGTGTAACGGGGCTCAAAAAAGTTTTACGTTCCGTATGGAGGCGCCGTCGGAACAGCTGGACTGTAAGGTGGAGGAATATCCTGCTGTTGCCTCAAACACGCTAATAAGCATATCACGTCCCGAGACGGGCGAGGAGATTTTTTCTCTCGTCGGCCCTCCCTTCCATTACGAGTTTTTTTATATCTTCGTCCGCGAGAATTTGTGGTCGAGCCTTGGACCGGATAGTACCCTTTAACTCCTGGTATCTGACCATCTCTTCGACGACCATTTTGAACTCGTTATCTGATATATCGTTGTCGGCTATCGCTTTTGACACGATAAACGTCGATACTGTTTTTCTTAGATCTCGCGAGAACCGCTATTCGATCGTGCTTTCGACTCTTGGCCTCTAGTTTTCGGCCCACAAGTCTGGCCGTCATGCAAAGCAGTCCCGCCCCCACCGCTACACCACTCAAGGCCACCGCGACCGGTGCAGCGACGATTGTTGACAATAAAGACACACTCCCACCCCGCGTATAACGGATGCTGAGGCTAACGCGGTGCTCACCCCCTCTTAATATATTGACCGACCGTCTATATTTCTTCGCATATCCCGTCCGCGTCTCTCCCTCGTGTTGTAGAAATATGTTGTATCTCAACGATCCTGGTCATCCTAAAGGATGCCGGGTCGACCGTCCCCGAAGGTAAGTGTGGATATAGTTTCTCGTCATTCATCATAAATCAAGTTGTATTAACAGCGTAACAATAGAGGAGGAAGCTGATTGGGCAGCAATTTTTGTAACAAAGTTAATAACACTACCTGCCGAAACTTTAATTGTAGTGTCATCATCGAATATAGTAAACCCTGACCTCTGCCCCGCGTATTTGGTGATGCCAATATTCTGTTCTACACCATTCAGGACGATATTCACTCGGACTTCGTCAGTGGCGTGTCCGCGAAAGTTGACCGAGCAGACCGCCATTCGAAAAATCGTCCCGGACACTGCCATGGTGTATCCCCCGTATCTGTTGCTCGCGTTGGCACCGAATGAATATTCGTAGGCCCCCTCGCTTGCTTAGTGAACCCCGCTCCTCGGCACAAACTGTTATGACGTGTCTGCTAGCTTGCAATGTTCTAATTTGTTCAACCGCCCTAGTTAAAACTGTGTGGGACTGTGATACGCTCCTCTCCAGTCTTCTCATTGCGGCTTCATCGTATGCTCCGGCCACGACGGGAACGTCCCGTTCTAAGTTGGAACTACTTGGACCGTATATGCTCATGATTAATATGTATATATATATTAATGTTTAATCGGTTATTTCGAGAACGACCGAAATCGGGTAATCGTTATTCAACTTTCTCGCTTGATCATCAAGAATAGAAATCTTCAACTCATGAATGTGTCCCGATTCCAAAACTTTCATCTCGGGGTGTGGGAAGTATAAGGTCAGGGTCTCACCATAGAAACAGTCGCTGGCGTGCACAGTTTTTAATAATGTGCTGGGAGCTCCATCTAACGTGTTGTACGATGTGTTAAATTGATCCAGGTGCACCCTGAGAGTTTTCGTGAAGACGAAGTCCACCGGGTCATCGCCGGTGTACTCACCTGGATTAAACCAACCCCTATTATCGGAGTATGTTTTTGTAAAACCGAGCCGCACAACCAAATCCTGGGTGATCGTTACCCGGTTGGCGGGTTCGACGGTTAAGGTCGCAAGTCCGGTAACCTTCGAGATTGTGAGGCTGGCTCTACCATCAAGCTCCGACGCAACAAAAGCTTTGAGGGCTCTCGAACTCCAAAGGCCGGGAGGCAGCTTTACACCTACTTGTCTATCCTTCACGTAGGTGAACCCTTCGCCCTCACCCACGTTTTTCCACCCAACCGTGAAGGTGATTGATATGAGGCCTACCCGGCGTTTTCCGTAGCAGTTGTCGATTGACTTTTGAAGTTCACAACTCTCATTTTGAACATTAGTGATAGAAGCAAACATAATAATAATATCTTTCAATATGGATACCCAAGCATTTAGCTTTAACTCTAATGCAAAGTATTCAGTCGGGGTGTATACACTCAAAAGAACACCATTGGTGAGCTGTGCACCCCACCATAAGAGCTAGTTTGGGCGCGGGTTTCGACACAAATTTCACTAACATGTTTGAAAAGTACAGACTTCCTAAAACCGTTACACAGGATGTCATAACAAACTGGAACAATAATCATATGCAGTTCTGGCAGAACCAACTAAATTTTTACCGTGTGGTGTGCCACAACCGGGTGTGGCGTCTCTTTCCGAGACCACATAAAAGACAGTAACAGCAATGTTAAGCAGTAGCGTCTACAACTTTCATGTGTATTATGCAATTAGGAGGATTCTCAAAGAACTAGGTACTCCACTACCTCAAGACAATGGCTGGAACCCCATTTCCAACACATACGACCGTAAGGCGTTCGAACGGATATGTGACGAATTTAAAGTTTCAAAAGATGCGGACTGGAGACAGAAAGTATTTCCTAACAGCAACAGCCTGGGCACCGTTCTCATTCGGGGCCAGTCCGGGAATTGGACGCAGACTGATATTAGACACGATCGATCGGTGTGACCACATCGTCAGTCGGAACAACCGCCGGAAATTTTGATCCCGCGACGATGACCTTCGGGCCGGAAGTATCTGGAGGTCGGCACTGCGGCGTCTCATCCTGCAATTGGTTACCTCCGAAACGAGCTCACGTCGATTATATTTTACAAGACGACAACGTGCAGAAGGGTATAGAAACCTTTATATTGGACGACGGTCTAGGGTTTATGCAGGCCGGTGTTACCCGCCTCAACGACTCCATTCGCACATACGTCTGGGCCATCCTCGGCGCACAGAAGCAAACTCGCAGTTCTATAATAGGAGTCGGAACCGCGTTTGACGCGCAAAAACATTCTTGGCACTTGTAGAGGACGCCATCTCAGCTACGGTGGATCTGGAGAAGGCGATCCAGAATTATCAAGACGTTTTGCAGAATGCTAGTACCCCAGTAGACTACGTATTTGGTATAGGTCTTTATATGGCGCCGAGCAATATGATACTACGAGACGACCCGGTTGACGTTTACAATAATCAGATCGTAATCGCCACCGCCAATCAAAAAATCGGCCACAACGGTAACGTGAACGTGGATATCATCAAGCGCACCCCCAACAGCGGAAGCGATTTCATAAAACCGCAAGCACCACCCCCAATTCACGAATCAAGTTCATTTAAACCCGTTGTTCCACCCGCGGAAACACCAATCATGAACACTGTTGACATTGGAAGCACAACCCACGAGGAGGAGAAATTAGGAATCGTCGTTGCCCTCGTGGCAATCGGACTACTTGCGCTTTGGTTTTAGAAACTCTCGAGCGGAGAATAGTAGGAGACCGGCGATCGCCACGATTAAAGCCCAAGTATTATTGGCGAGCCATCCGACCGTTTTTGATAATATAGATAACAAGTAAGAAACGATAGTTCCGATCAGTGCAGGTAGTGGGGCAGCCGCCTTTCCGGCTAATTTAGCTAGAAGACTGGCGAGGGCTTTTAGTTGTTTTTTTACCCACTCCTTGGCTCCACCGGATGCTGGCGCGGGTGGTGGTGTGGGTGGTGGTGTGGGTGCTGGTGTGGGTGCTGTTGCGCCGCCGCCTGTGAAAGCTTGAACTATGGTTGTTATAGTCATACCGATAGCAACGATGATGCTTGCTATCGTGATGCCCTGCTCTCTGAACAAAGTGCGAAGACGTTCACCGAGTGTCGTCTCCTCGCGCAGAACCCTCGATATTATTTCGCGGATCCATCCGACTGATTTGGGTGCGAAGAGCCTCGCGGTTAGTTGAGGCAGCCTCCAAACGAGCTGCTTTTTCATCCAGCAACGACCGCAGGAGTTTGTTGATCAGCTCGATAGATTCTCTATCGCCACGGGCTTCGGCTTCCTCAAGTTTTCTTTTTTCTAGTGCGATATGGTCATCCAACGCCGTGAGTTTGGAGAGGTTAAGGACCAATTCGCCCCGGACCTTTTGCAGAGCCTTATCGAGTCCCCGGAGTTCGCGAAGAGGTAACGGTGGGTCATCGTTGAGTATATCGCTTTCTGTGAACGTGGTCTCCATCGTGTTAATAGCGTCGGTAGCCACTCGAGGAACCTCGCTGAGCTCGACAGTTTCTATCGCGGCGGCCGTCTTCGCCATCGTTTCGTCGGTAGACGTGAGGGCCTCTACAGCGCGGGCCGGCATAATTGTTTTACCCCGCTTCCAATCTGTGAATCCTAGTTCGTTTCTTATGAGTTCGGCACCGCCCCGATGGCCGACAATGGTGCTCAGTGTTAGGGGTTTTCCGGTCTTCATGTTGATGATAGGGATATTTGATGCTTTTAGTCGCAATCTACCGTTCGGATCCAATTCGAACTTGTGTAGTAGCGACCGACAGATGGAGTTAAACCTTTTTCAATCCAATGTTTATAGTATGAGTTTACAGCTTCCTCGAGTAATTCACGACTTTGACTAGTGGTAGCGCCACCTATTTCCCCCAATTGGATTGGATCTGGAGTCTGTATGGTGGGTGTCGTGAGGGAATCCGCGAAGTCATCATCATCATCCTCATCATCGAGGTATTTGTCTCTGCCGATTTCATCCATGTCAACATCGTAATCAGCCATCTTAATAATAATAATTATTATATTAAATACAAAACCATACAGGTTTAATAGATTATGTCTTCGAGTCAATACGGTCGTAAACTCAATCCATATCGCAGACTGCGTGAGCCCCTCGGGGCAAAAGGCGTGAGACAGAGTGTCGTTATTACGAACAACCCCTCGACGATCGACCAGAACCAGCAACTCTTAGTTCGCTTCCCTAACCTCGGAGCTAGCGACGTCATTACGCCGGTGACTGTTCGCCTCGCTTTCACTATTTCGCTTACATCGACGGACGCGGACCGAACCATCGTTCAGAACCTGGGTCGCGCCATCGTCAAGAAGACCATGATAAAGATTTCTGGTAATGAGGTGTTGAGTCGATCGATGACAGCGGACGTCTACCATTGCTACCAGGACCTGTGGAAGACGGCACTAAGAGCGCGAAAATGCGGTATATCAAGGTATTGACACCAGCCGAAATATTGGAACGTAACCAGACTTAGAATCGGGGCTCTGGTGACAAGGTAGATAACATCGCGAGCGACAACGCGGTCGCGGCCGCTTACGGCAACCGATTCTACATCCCGCTCGACTTTGAGTTGCTGGAGAGTCACATGCCCTACTATCAGAGTGCTTTGGCTGACCGCCTCGAATACGAACTAACGTTCAACGACTACGGCCGAGTTCTCATAGCCACTGACATGACATCGAAGTATACGATCGATAATGTTTCGCTGGAGTACGACATGGTCACGATGCCCGAACTCGCGCGATTGATCAGAACCCAGTACGCCGGGCGCGTTGCCATACTTTACGACCGAGTTCTTCGCCACCGCAAGATGACGAAAGACAAAGGCGACACATTGTGGAATATTAATGTCAACGTACCCTCGCCCCCGCTCGATGAAAGGTATACTGATGTTGTTCGAGGAGGGTCGGTTCGCGCTCGGGGCTAGAAAATCTGACAAATTCTATAACCCCAAAATCACGAAGGTAGAGGTGACGATCGAGGGAGTACCCAATCAACTCTACAGCGCGGGTCTTCGCGCGCACCAGCAGTGGGACGAAGTCAGAAAGCAGTTTGCTTCCGGCTCTAAGCGCTCCCCGGAAGCTACCGCGGTTGCCAAAGACCTGCAGCTCTCGGACGTCTCCCTCGCGGATTTCCTGACTACCAAATACGCGTTATGGCTAGACATGCGAGCCAGCGACGACGACCAAATGCACGGTAGCGGACGCCAAGTTGAGAACGCTAGCGAGGGTGTGACGATCCAGATAACCAAAGAGGCGGATGGAAATGGCGCATTGAACGTGTACTTATATATAATTACGGACGCGCAACTCAACATCGAAGATGGTCGATACGTCTCAACTTTATACTAATTTTAGTAATTCTAAAGAATTAATTAAATACCAATTCACGATTGGAGATGCCCACTCTGCCATAATATGTGGGCAGACAGGATGTGGAAAAACAGTTTTCATCCTGGACTTGCTCGAGGGGTCATATCGTAGTGCCTTTCGTCACATTGTGATCCTATGTCCCACTGTGTGGCACAACGATACTTATCAGCGGCGCCAGTGGATATGGGACGACCCTGAGGTATACGTTATTGACCCATGTGACAGGCTTCACGATTGGTTGCGCTGCTTCTACCAAATATTTCAGGGTGAGCCCACCCTATACGTGATTGACGACTGCTCGGCCAAGGCGGCGATGACCAAAAAAAAGGACATGCTCTCCGAGCACGCATTTTCTGGCCGCCATGCGAGGCAAAGCGTATGGATATCCACTCAAAAGTACAACGCCGTCCTCAAGGATCTGCGCGAGCAAACGAAATGGGTCGCCCTCTTTCACTGCAAGGACCGAGACTCGTTCGATGAATGTCTTAGAGAGAACGACGTTATCCCAACGCGCGAGGAGCGCCTGGAGGTTCGACGGATACTTTCGGAAACTAAACACGCCAAGCTTCTGCTAAAGACTGATCAACCAACCGCTTATAATGTAATCAATTACTGAACAATGCTGAGCAATGCTTAACAGTTACTGTGCAATGCTTAACAATTACTGAACAATGATTAAAATTACTGAGCAAAGCTTAATAATGTTTAACAACGCTTAACAAGGCCTAACAATTACTGAGCAATGCTTAACAGTTACTGAGCAATGCTTAGCAATTACTGAACAATGCTTAACAATTACTGAACAATGCTGAATAAATGTTGAACAATGATTAACAAATACTTAACAATGCTTAACAATGCTGAGCAATTGTTAAGAATTTGTTGCTCCGCTGCGAGTTTTGTTGCGAGCATAACGGTGATCATAAGTATCGGGTGGTGCGCTTGGCAATATGTTAAACTTATGAGACTCGTAAGAATAATTAAATTAGCAATAATGAACTGCGACGAACTTCTCGATCAGCTAATGGAAGAAACCTCAACACAATCGGGATCGAACACCAATCGCGAATCAATCCCCGATTGCACCTCAACCCCCCATTCACGGATTGTAGTTCAACTTCAATCCCGAGTGCGAATGAAAACGCGGCGAGACGCGAGCGGTTGGCTGCGCTGGTTGCTGGGGGGCAATCGGAGCATTATCTCGGTAGGTGTCTCTCAGTTTGTCAGGAGGACAAAATGTCGGATGCGGAGGTCGATAAAATGTACGCGCGATACGAATCCAAATTAGGTGCGGAGATGACAAAAACTCTCGGATCGGCGGCTATTCATTTTTACGCTACCGCTGTCAGTGCAATCCTCCCTATACCAAACACCGCGGGGTTGATTAGTGATTTAGAGACTGACCCTTTTATAGGACACACTCTTAGAACAGCATGCTGCTCAATTTGTCACAACTTTGGAATGTACTTAGCCCCGCTGACAACCGCGTTGATGTATGACGAGTGCGTGTTGGAGATTGTCCGATATATTATAATACGATGAACACGCGCAAACTTGATACCAAACTAATGCGCAAGCTGGCGAATACGTACTATAGCCCATGCGGCTACTGGAAGGGACTCGCTGCCATCAAGAACCTCGCGGCGGCGACCAAGGTTTCAGAAAACGCCATCAAGGAATGGCTCAAGAAGCAGGCCATCTGGCAGATATATTTACCCGCGCCTCACAATATTCCGCGCCCGAAATTCGACGTGCCGGTGCCGAACCAAGTTCACCAAGCGGATCTCCTGTTTCTCCCTCACGATCGCGTCGGTCGCAAGACGTACAAGTACGCGCTGACAATCGTTGACGTAGCGAGTCGCTATAAGGGGGCTGAGCCGTTGGCTACGAAAGAGTCTAAGGAGGTGGCCGAGGCTCTTTCCCGAATATATAAAAGGAGTCCTCTCAAATGGCCGAATCTTCTCCAGGTTGATCCCGGCCGCGAGTTCATGGGCGCGGTATCTCATCTATTATCTAAACACAAAGTTTCTGTCAGACGCGGCCGCGTCAACATCCACCAGGACCAGGGAATCGTGGAGCGTTTCAATCAAACCCTAGCTGAGAGACTGTTCGGTCACCAATACGCCAAAGAACTCGTAGACCCTCATACGCGATCTACCGATTGGGTGACCAGACTGCCCGCCGTGGTCTCCGCACTGAATGGAGAGGTGACCAGATTGATAGGTAAGAAGCCCGTAGATGCTATCAAGTTTAAAAGGGTGACGAGCAAGCCCTCTGGCGTCTCGCGCGGGCGACCCGTTGATTTAGCGGAGAAACGGCTTCCATCGGATGTTACCGTCCGGTACCTCTATCAACCGGGAGAGCTCGAAGGTGGCAGCCGCGCGCGACGGGAGGATCCCGTGTGGTCTCTGAAGTGTATATCATCTAGATCGATCTATTACCAAACCCGATGAG
>CM055275.1:163705-204267 GCA_029237695.1 Conchocele bisecta
TGGATTATCTCCCCGTGTTGTACTCTGTGAACAGTTATTCTTGTGTGTGGTATGTTATTGTTGATGTTGCACTCATACCATGTATTTTATGCACAGGAGATAGTGACCGTTCGACTCTGGGTTATACAGACTGTACAGATTGTCTTCGGCCCGGCTGTATATCCACAGCAGGTAAGTGTTACTTTAATACTGTCCTATGGTTCTTACGTACTGTAATCCCACGGGCCGTTTCATTAAACTTCGTAAGACTAAAATGTTCGTAATTGCAAAATGATGATATTCTGTAAATATCATATTAACATTTTTTTCTTGTAAACAATTGTTGGATTTACATTTATTGAGCATATGCTGCATATGCAGCCTATGATCAATAAATGTAAATCCATCAATTTAAATTTCCAGACGATTCTAAAATTTGCGCGTAAAATACGAACATTTTAGTCGTACGATGTTTAGTGACACTGGCCCCAGATCTCCCTGTACATCCGCACAGTCAGATCAGGGTCTACACTGCTTGAGAACTGGTATTTTCCCCAGTTTTGAAAATTGAAATATGACCTGTGCTGCGCGATTAATATTCAAATGATTCAAATAACCTCCAGATATCTCAAGATACCCACCCCCCCCCCCTTCCGCCGCCCCTAGGTACATTACATGCCCACTCAGTAGGTGCAAAATGTTCATTATAGCAATTAAATAAGTGTATAATTGTGTCACTGTTCCACCAGTTCTAACAATTACGAGTGCCCGCTATGCAGATATAATCATTTAGTAATATTTATTTTGCTGATATTGACGCGCTGTGGTATCAGGCTAATTCCATATACAAATGAGGCATGATATGTTTTTAATTATTTATACAAATTAAATGCTTCACCTGAAAAAATAGCATTTTCGACAGATTATGAAGTTTGATCTGCACATGAAACCAATCAATACAGAGAATAAATAGAAATGTCCGTTAACATTTTAAGAAACACGGTTATCGCCCCTAATATCAGTGTGCAAATTTACGTCTGATATAAAATGTATAATAATGCAAATCAATACGTGGAGTAATGGTGGATGAATGTTTATTTTGCCAGGAACTGTCTCGGATGATGTCTCTGAAATAAAGAACACTTTGTGCTTACTGAGTGGGCATGTACCTTTAACCCTTGTTCAAATATTGTCCTACTTGTTGACCTATGTGCCACTCGATTCTCTACATTTTACGAGAAAACAGTCTTCAATGTCTTTGCAGCCAGCGTTGTTATAATTATATCTGCGTCTGCGCAGTCAGGAACCGGCTATATAGACAGAGGACATGGGGCGACTCAGTCGGGGACAAATATCGGGTAATAATGAATATGATTTCATGTATGATAATTCTGTTCTTTTACTACGAATTTGGAGAATGCGCTGAGAAATATGTATGGTGCCCGCGCCCAGATGGCTCTATATCAAAACAGCGAATACTGTGCAAGGGCGCCGCTCCCATTACGCAAATTACGCTAGTGCGTAAAAAATATTTCTGGAGGTATGGGGGTTTTTTTTCAATTAAAAAAGAAAAAAAAGAAGAAAATATTAAATAATAAATTTAATTAAATCGACCGTCATGAAGTTTAATTTAAGCGTAATATAATACCAGAAAAAGAATGGTGTTTCCATTTAGCCTCTAATAGTAATACGTCATTTTTTTACACATGACGTCAAAACATATTGGCTGAGTGCCTGGGTGTGTTACGCTTTGCGATTGGATGTTACACTTTAACAACGCTGGTATTAACATATTGGCCGAGTGCCTAGATGTTTTACGTTATGCGATTGGATGTTACACTTATAACAACGCTGCCGGTATTAAAATATTGGCACATCATCAGTGTTTTACATCTGTGCGCAAAGTAACAGTTCACACACTGTAGCCAGTAACCTATCGGCAATTTCACTAAAATAAAATTCCAAAATGAGCAAACGTAAGAAAACGCTACAATGTTCCACGTTGGATTCATATTTTGCACCCTGTTCATCAAAAAAATCAACAACACAATCACAAAGTGATGACAATAAGGTAGTTCTACCTGTCACTGTGTGCATCCACAGAGTTCCACGGAGTACCCCGTCATGTCTTCCACTGTCTCAGAGTCGGAAACTAGTCAGTCTGACCCATCCAGCATTGCCACTCAACCACCAGAATTTCAAAAAATAGGACAAGTGGATATTTCGAAGTTTCTTGATAGAACCAGCGCGAAAACTGACACAGACAGACGATATATAGTTACGTACAAATTCAAGCCTGCACAAGGGTGGGAACCTCCGTTACGACAGTGTGGAAAACAGTTGAGGCGGGCTCCACATTTCTTATTCAGTGGGGAAAAGTACCCCACGATCCAATACTGCCCTACACTGGATGGTGCACTGTGTACGGTCTGTGTAGCATTTGGGAATAAATCCAACGTTCTCACATCTAAACCTTTAACAGACTGGAGCAATGGCAATCGAATTGTTGATTTGCACTTACAGTCTGAGGATCACAAATCAGCAGTTATAAAAGCTGCATGTTTCAGTGCTGTCAGCATGCAGGCAGACAATTCAATTGCTGTACGACTGTCAACAGCATATAAAGACAAACTGGAAAGAAATCGATCTGCATTATGTTCCATCATCAGGGTGATTCTTCTTTGTGGAAGACAAAATATACCACTACGTGGGAAAGTGGACGAGAGATCCAATTTCAATGCCATTATTCATACTATGGCAGAAAAAGATCTTTCGCTGAAGAAACATCTTGAAATGTCCGATGCCAGAGCGAGATATTTGAGTCATTCTATATAGAATGAGCTAATACAACTCTGTGGCAAACAGATATCAGACGCCATATTACAGGACTGCAGGAATGCCCATTTTTTTCAATTTTAGCTGATGAATCTGCAGATGTTTCAAATTCAGAGCAGGTAGCTCTCTGCCTGCGGTATGTTCCCATCGAGGAGGGAAAACACATGGTCAGGGAGGAATTTATATCGTTTGTATCGACAAGAGATACAACGGGCGAAACCTTGACAAATATCATTACCGCGCAGTTGGAAAAGCTTGGCCTTAACATCCAGAACGTAGTGGCTTGGGGCTATGATGGAGCTGGTAATATGTCAGGATAGGTCAAAGGGGTACAAACCCGCATCAGAAATATAAACAATGATGCAGTGTATGTCCATTGCAAAAACCACCGGCTCAATCTGGCGATTTGTCGTTGTTGCAAAGTCCTGTTTGTCATTCACATGTTTGACGTTGTTGGGGACATTCTGTACTTCATTACAGCATCTCCAAAGCGCCTTCAGGTATTCTTAAGTCGAAACCAGAACGGGAACAGACTCAAGCGACTGTGTCCCACTCGATGTCGAACTTCAAGGTGATAGTGACACGAAAACTCGCAGTGACGCCATGTCATACGACAGGGCAATCCATTCCTTTGAGTTCGTCATAGCTCTGTTCTGTGTGACTGGACCGCTTGATTATTTAACCCCATTGGCAAACACCATGCAGACGCCATCATATGATCTAGTCAGGGCGTCCATGTACGCATCCACTGTCATCGAACTGCTCAATATAAAGCGAAACGAAACGAGTTACTTTGATGAGATTTGGGACTCTGCCACAACCCTAGCCACTGACAACAGTATTGCTGTTCACGCGGCCGCGTGTTGCTGCGAGACAAACTACCAGAACCAGTGTGCCAGCTAACTCAGATAAAGAGTACTGGAAACTCAATCTGTTCACACCGTTCATGGACCACCTCATAGTGGAGTTGACAGAGAGGCTGGCTAATCCTTTGCCACGACTGAAAGCCCAATATCTCCTCCCTGACAAGTTGGCGGATTTGTCGCCTGATGTGTGGAATGAGATCAAGGGTGCATACAGCAGATTTATTGCAGCTGACGACTCCGTTTTAGACCGCGAGTTGGAACTGTGGAAAACTGGCATTGACACCATGTGTATCCGGGTGACAGATATATGCGATGTCCTTGATTGCGCTGTTGACTTATACCCAAATCTGTACAAGATTTTAAAAGTTCTTCTGACAATGCCAGTTTCAACAGCATCGGCTGAACGGTCGTTCAGCTGCATGCGCCGTCTAAAGACGTATCTGCGAAACACCATGTCCGATGACGGACTCACTGGCCTGGCACTTATGCATATCCACAAAGAACGGTGCGTAAAACCAGAAACGGTATTGAGAGATTTTGACGCAACAGGTGACAGGCGCATATCGCTTGCATTCCACAATGATTAATCATACACATAATAATAGTGTAATGTATACACAACGCCAATAGTTTAGCACCACTTTGATACTGGTCGCTATACAGTGCAGTCTCCGTTTTTGTTCCACCGTAGACAACACTTGCAAACTCAACGCGAACGCAACGCGAACGCAACGGTTTGCTGTAGCGTTGTACACAGGTGGAAGACTCGGACCTATGACACCAAAAAAAATGCCTTTTAAAAAAATCCCATTACCCCACCCACTTGGTCTCGTACAGTACCATATGCTATATAAAGGTGAGTATAAATAGGGCCATTATAGAAAAAGCCCTCTCTTTTCCGGCTGCACAAACAAAATAAACACAATAAACATCGATTAAATGTATGACTTCTGTCTCTGACAATCGATAAAGGTATTAGGTGTGTGAATATGCTCACTTCAAATCGCTGTTTCCAGCATTTATTCAGTTATTCGCATTTTGTTTACCCCATCCAAAGCGAAATTTGCGTGTACGAAAGAATCTCACACAGAATCGGAGGCCGTCCGGCTGGATTATCGGTCATATTTGGCCGATAGCTGATCGCCAGCTCAAACTAAAGTCGTGCACCATGATCATATAACATTAGAGACTCCAACCATACAAAGTTCGTCCAATTGTGATCGTTCGCCGATCTAAAAAACACTTTTTTCTAATTGTATTGACTTTCATTCATGATTCGCGTACTATCAGATTATGTCTTCCGGAAACCCTGAAAAGGGAAAGTCCTCGCGTCTATTTTTAGGTTTAACCAATCAGAGATGTTCTTACATAGACGCTTCGGTGGTTGTATTATGGAAGATAGTGCATTGACCCAGTTCCAGATAATGAACGAAATTGATTAGAGAAAAAAGTGTTTTTAGATCGGCGAACGATCACAATTGGACGAACTTTGTATGGTTGGAGTCTCTAATGTATATGATCATGGTGCACGACTTTAGTTTGAGCTGGCGATCAGCTATCGGCCAAATATGACCGATAATCCAGCCGGACGGCCTCCGATTCTGTGTGAGATTCTTTCGTACACGCAACTTTCGCTTTGGATGGGGTAATTAAAACGCAAATAACTCAATAAATACTTGAAACAGCGATTTGAAGTGAGTATATTCACACACCTAATACCTTTATCGATTGCCAGAGACATATTTAATACATTTAATCGATGTTTATTGTGTTTGTGCGAGCCTGAAAAGAGAGGGCTCTTTCTATAATAGTGCTATTTATGCTCACCTTTATATTAGCATATGGTACTGTACGAGACCAAGTGGGTGGGGTAATGGGATTTCTTTTAATAGGCATTTTTTTTGTGTCATAGGTCCGAGTCTTCCACCTGTGGCGTTGTATACGTTGTTTAAATGTATAATACGGTTCGTACACGTGTAATACACATTGTCAAACCGTTTAGTTTAAAAGCGTTGTATACGTTGTTTAAACGTATAATACGGTTCGTACACGTGTAATACACATTGTCAAACCGTTTAGTTTTAAAGCGTGTAATACGTTTAGCTTCAAGGCGTATAACACGCTTTGGCGTATACATATGCAGCGAGGTGAAAGAGTTGAAACGTGTACAAGGCTTTACCTGGAAGCGTGTAGCTATATGAAAGCATTGAAACGTGTACAACGGTTACACGTTTTAACGCGAATACCTGTTCGGTTTCCCCGATCGCTTCGAGGCGTCCTTGTTTCGTCCCTTTTAAAATATCGCGAATACATACCCTCACATCGAGTTCAAAGTACATCGGCGGTGTGATTTAGCACTTCAATTGATCCCTAATCCCTGATGCCTAATGAGTCACGCTTTTAACACGACAGATGTACCTTGTCGTTTATCAAAATGTATGCGAATTGTAGATCACGTGAGCCGGCTCATCAGGATCTGCGGCATTCCTACGTACATGTACATTTTATATACACAAAAATGACCCCTAATACAGCGTAATGTAACAGTTCCTAACTTAATATGGAATAGCCCGGGCCGATAGTCCGTGTCAGTTACTTGGGGTTAACAGGCTTCGACAAATCCACTCGTCCGCTCGTATTTACGAGTAACTTTTCAGCCTGGGCGAGTGAAAATTGAAAGCTGCTCGTCCAGTCGGGCGAGTGGAAATTTGAAGATCACCACTGAGAAAATGCAAATGCGAAGTTTTGCGAAGCGAAATACTAAATTCCAATAAAATATTCAACTGATTACCGAGCGTGGTAAAGGGAGACTACCTACTACACTCGCCTTTCTGCGTTGCCAAGATACACATATACAATGTAGACTGTGTCCGACTTATTCCCATTCATGGCTGCAACTACTGAATTCAATACGTGCATTCTACAACCAGTCACCGTGACTTAGCATCCTGTTTAACTGTCGTCTGCTCTGTGTTTACAAACAAAACAAGATGTCAGACATACGCCGGTTTTTGCAGGGCGGCGGAGATATTGATAGATCCAATGAACAACTCGAAACGGCGAAATTAATCACGGTTATCTGGCGAATTATATCTAAAACTTGGCAATCTTATTATTCCTGCAATACACAACGCTACGCTAAGCCGTTTACAATAAGATGCAAACTGCAGTGTACCCCTCCCACCACGGCACCATTGTTTCACGCTGTGTAGCAACAGTTACACAAATTACATAAATTACATAATTTATTTGTTGAAGCCGCGCACCGAAAGCTGGAAATATAGATCTACACGGGCACATTGACTGTGGAAATATTATTGTTATCACAAAATATTATCACAAACTGTACATACAAAAATGTATGTTTTGTTATTTGACCAAAAGTTTGGACGAGTAGAAGTCCTGTCTGGACGAGTAGATTTTTAGGTTCTCTCGTCCAGTGGGACGAGTCAGAAAATAAAAATTTGTCGAGGCCTGGTTAAATAACACAGATAAACACAGTGCATGGTTTCTTTATTTTAGTTTAACATCATCAGAAATGGCGAGTCTAGGAATTCTCGTATCTTTACGCTGAAGCCAGTCTATTTCAGTCACTAATCCGCTATACACCTGTCCCACGCGTGTGTTAAGAAAAGTCGATATTTGGAGAAACTGAATACACAGCGAGCTGCACACTGGTTTAACACGGATATGGCCCGCGGATATGTGTCATAAATTACTTGGTAGTCAAAACCGGTAAATTTACAAGGTTTATAGCGAAATAGCAGCCGACTGGCAATTTTTCTCGGACCGATTTTTAAGACTAGTTTTCAAATCTCAATCGGTCCGAGAGTTCAAAAATCGGTCCAGAACCGGAAAATTGAAACTTTTAGAAGCCCTGCAGTGAGTCTAGAAGTATATATACACACACGAAGAACGATCTGAGCATGCGCATTCTACGCGATACACGGTTGGCATACCAAAACGTGTAATGCGTTAAAACCCGTGGACACGTGTTATACGTATAACACGGTTTCATCTGTACGGTGCTGTGTACATGTACATGTAGAAGCGTGTAACCGTTCGTTTAAACGGTTTACCTTAGCGTTGTATACGTTTACAACCGTTGTACACGTTTACAACCGTTGTACACGGATTACCCGCTTTTGAAACTCAATGCGTTGTTTACAACCGTTGTACACGGATTACACGCTTTTGAAACTCAATGCGTTGTTTACAACCGTTTTATACGTTTACAACCATTGTACACGGATTACACGCTTTTGAAACTCAATGCGTTGAACACGGTTTGTTCGACTTTCGCGCATGCGCAAGAGTGGGGAAACGCAACGCATGGCCGAAAACGTATTACACGTAGACGACACACGGTTTGAAACGCAACTAACGGAAACTCCACAGATACGCAACGCACAACACTTTGTACACATATAAACCCGGAACATTTTGACAGAAACGACTGTATAAACAAACTAGATAACGCCAAGTGATCCTTGAAAACTGCTGAGCAAAACTACCAAACAAATACGTCGCGAACAGGGTCTCGATCTTCGTCTCTCTGTCACCAATGGGTCTATAACGACCAAAATTTACGACAAGAGGGACGACTTTAACTTTAGCATTGTTGATTATCCACAGTTGGATGGAGATGTACCCCGTGCTACATCTTATGGGGTATACATCTCCCAGCCTATGCGTTGCGCTAGAGCTTCTAAGCAATGTTGAAGACTTCAATGATCGGAATATGGTAATCACTTCTAAACTCATGCAACAAGATTACCGTTTCCACAAGCTTCGTAAACATTCTCTAAGTTTTTATTTTACAACCGTAACAGTGACATTGTCCTTAAATATAATTGCAATATGAAAACACTTTTGCGGTCTGGAATTACCCACCCAAAATTTTATGGTGACGTGATCTACAAACTTCGTACAATTAAGGGTAGTCGTTCATTTTCTGATCAATTCAAACGAATTATAATAGAAAATTTGTTCACCGACACTACGACCCCTCCATTTTGCAGCGTACTGCTGGGCTGGTCATCGACAGAACAGTTGATTAATTTTTGAGGGATCTGTTCTGTGGTGCCTCTGTTGCATTTTTGTGTTATTTTCTTGTTTTTTTTTTGTAGTTATTGAAATTCTTGGGGACCGTACACCGCTGCATTTTGTTTGCCATGTTGAAGGCTCTGTGACCACCGCTGTACCCGTGCCGTAGTTTTCTATAGTTGTTACTGTTATGTTAGTCCCGCTCATTGCTCATCCCCCCCCCCCCCCCCCCCCCCCCCCCCTTAGGATTTATTCCTATATTTGATTCCGTTCGTTCATCTGTGTCACAGACTGTGATGGCAGTAATGCTCAACTACAAACAGGGATCGGAAAATAATAACAGCATGCATTGATAGGAAGCACGTGGAGAATTTCTACAGCCGCCACACTGCACAAACTACGGTGGATGTATGTTCACTGGGTGTTGAACTTAAACTTAGATCGGTGCCAAGCTATATATTTTGATTAAATGTACTATTCATCTGGATGCAAAATATTGAAAAATATTGAAGACAATGGTGATTATAATATAGGAAATTCAGTTTCAAAAACTTTTGGGGGGGGGGGGGGTGGGGGCATGCCCCCGGACCCCCCTAGCACACTCCTTCGCTACGCTCAGTCGACTCATTTTACTGATTAGCGTAAAAAAAATATGTGCCTAGCGGCGCCCTTGCTGTGGACATTGATCAGACTGTGCAGATGTGCAGGCCTGGTCGGTTAAGCAGAGATTGCAAGCTCAGTAAGCCGGTTTTGTGATGTCGTGAACCAACACATGATAGCGAGACATTCAGTGCATTCAGCGAGGTAACCAAGGGGAGTGTCTGGAATTAAATGTTAAAGTTATTGTATTTGTATAAGACGTAGAATAAACTCTACAAAATATATCATATTTATCTCAAGTTTCCGCCGTATCCGTGCAATAAATTAGTTAAATAATGTCTGCTCGTTAAATATGGTTTATCGTTAACAGCGCGTTGGGAGATTGTACACGGCGACCCCCTAAATGTCCCTCTGCGCTATTATCGAACCATATTCAACTCACATGTTATATTTAACTTCTTACACTTACGGGTTAGCGACCGACCAACACAGACACAACACTGGAGTGCGCGGCATTGTGGATACTTACATACTGCTTTATACGCGGTGAATAAATCGTCGTTGTAACTATGGAAGTTTCTGGAAAGAGGGCATCAGCTGGTAAAGTTGATGGAGGGAAGGAGGATAAACTGATGACCCCGTGCCCCACCCACCCGGACAAGGTCACGGAGTACTACTGCAGGTCACACAATAAAACTGCATGTAGTGCGTGTATTACGGTGAACCACAGAGTGTGTGAAGGGGTGGTAGGTACAGTACATTCCCGGGAATTTCTAAAGGGGTCGCCGGCTCCACGGAATACAGGGACATAGAGCAGACGTTTACGGCGCTACTGGATACGATGAACAACGCTGGTATGCAGGCGTCCAACTCCCGTGACCACTTGATTCAATCGGGCGCGGAATACTTGCGTGATCTGAAGGCGTGTCGTCATAAAGTAATGGCCATCGTTGATCGACTCGTGGACGACGCCGAGAAGAAGTATAGGGAGTATGTGGACGCCCACGACTCACCGACTGAACGACCCGAGAGATATAGGGAGTATGTGGACGCCACGACTCACCGACTGAACGACGTAGGCAAGATAAGTCAGGACTTCAGTGATCGTATCACGTCCGTACAGACGGACATCCGCGACACAGCAAAGAAAGGCCGCGAGAATAATCTCTTTCTCTTGTTGAAGGAGGCTGAAACATTGATAGCCGAGTGCAAAACTTCTATTTCCGGTATTCAAAAGAAATGCAGCGTGAAGTCGTGCATGTTTGTAGGAAGTAAAACATTTTTGGATCATTTACACAGTGTTGGTGCTATTGGAGAATTAGTGACGGAAAGTGTTGGTGATATTGGAGAATTAGTGACGGAAAGTGTTGGTGCTATTGGAGAATTAGTGACGGAAACCTTCCCATGTCTGCGTGACGACATCAATATTCGTGGACCTACAGATGGCGACACGTGTGTCGTCACAGGTTTACTCGTGCTCGCCGACGGCCGACTACTACTGTCTGACTATCAGAATGACAACATAAAGCTGTTTGACGACAACCATAAACTTGTGTCCCACGTTCCACTACAATCCGGTCCCAGGGACATTGCAGAGACAGCCGGCGGGCATGTAGCTGTATGTCTGCCAGACAACAACACCATCCAGTTTGTGTCGGTGTCGGGCACCCTGACCCCCGGGAAAATCATCCAGACCGCAGTGGAATGCTACAGTGTGACCAGATGTGGTGACAACCTGGCGGCGGTACATTGGACATCACGAGACATTGTGGAGATTGACATGAGGGGTAGGAACATGACAACTGTTTGGACATGTCCTGATGGCAACCTCCGGTATATAAGACACAACACCCGCGGTGAGTTGATCACGACAGACAGCGGCCGTGGGGTAACACGTGTCACCCGGGATGGCGTCGTGCTGGCCCGATACAAGGGAGACAACTTGGCGGTTCCACTCGGTCTCACCGTCCACCCAGACGGAAGTATCTATGTCTGCGGCTGGATGTCTGACAACATCCACAAGATAACGGCAGATTGTACCCGTATTGAAGTATTCGGGGACGGACGGGTATCGGGGCCTCGGGCAGCCTGTTACAACCAACACAACAATTCCCTGTATGTATCTCAGGGATATAATGACTGTATAAAAGTATTTTGTCTCGGGTATTAAAGTCACCGTGTCTCAGATATTCAGACATGGATGAACAGATCAGGAAAAAATGGGTTGATTGTAGATTTCTATCCTATTTTGTTCTCCCAGTTATGTCTATAAGTCGTCTGCAACAAATCTGATTTTAATTTGTGAAAATAATGTTGTTTTATAATGTTTATAATACTGGAAAATAACTAGCGTTTTCAACATGTTCAACGCTAGTTATTTTCCAGTATTATAAACATGTTTTTTTTTACAAATTTCTTGTATTTAACCCTTAGACCGCTACTCACAACAATTGTCGTCTGCTGTTGTTTTTATATCTTGCTTCGACAGCACTTTCCAGTTTCCATTGGAAATGATTCTGAAGTGCTGTGAGGCATCTTGTAACCATGTTTTTATTGAGAAATAAGGCAAGATATAAAAGCAGCAGCAGACAATTGCAAAGTGCTGTCTAAACATGTTTTTGATGATAAAAATGGAAAATAGAAAATAAACAGCAGACGACAAAATAGTTGTGACTTCATGACTGTCTGGATATTAAAGTGACATTTTCCTATCAAATTTACATATTTTTAAATTAAATAACTTCTGGGTTATTTCAGTATTGCATGTGAATAGTTGTTGTGAAATATGTTAAGCTTTTATTGTTCATAGAAATAAAAAAAAAATATTGACAAAATTCGTGAATATTTTTTTGTTTTTTTGGGGTAAAACATTGTATTGAAATTAATAATATAATGGTGGTGGTGTACAGTTTGTTTGTAAATGTAGTAAACTAGGGTTCATTTCAAGTGTTTATACAGTTAGATGCTGTATATGTTCAGTTTTATTGAAAAATATAAAATACCAATAAACAAATAGCAGCCATCACGACCCAATTTGGGTCTGTGATGTTCTGGACTAACGACATAAAATTAAGATAGCGGTGTAAGGGTTAAATTCATTTCACTAGTGACTATAATATATCTTCAGGCAAAGTATGACAAAAATAATTTTGTTTCATGAATAATTATTTATTTTAATACATGTATATAATTTGAAATATTTTTAGTTCTTCACATAGAAGGCAATATGTTGATAATATCATTAAATGCTGTCTCAGCAGCTCTGTAATTTCCGGGGGGGTGGGGGGGGTGGGGGGGATTGATTGACATATGAGATACGCCATGTGATTTTGTACCTAAGAACATGTACAATTTTCCATGAAAAATATTTACGATATTTTCCATATTAGACGTCGAATGTTGCTGATTCCGCATTTGCTATAAATTATTTTTCTTTCGACGTCATTTACAGAAATATTTTTATCAGCACAGTCACGTTATTATAAACATGTTTTTTATACCCCCGCCACCGAATGGTGAGGGAGGCATTTAGTGTTACCGGCGTCCGTACGTACATGTATGTACGTCCCGAAACCTTAACGCTCGGGTAAATGGCTTATAATTTATGTTTCCTTGCTCAGATCTGCTTCACATTTCACACACGCATTGCTCCAATGGTCCTCTGCCACCCTGTGACAAATCCACATTTGTCCCGCCCGCGCTAAGCCCAGGGTCAATATCACAGACTCGGTGCGTTCGAAACCTTAACGCTCGGGTAAATGGCTTATAATTTCTGTTTCCTTGCTCGGATCTGCTTCACATTTCACACACACATTGCTCCAATGGTCCTCTAGCGCCCTGTGACAAATCCACATACGTCCCGCCCCCGCTAAGCCCTAGGTCAAGGTCACAGACTTGGTGCGTTCGAAACCTTAACGCTCGGGTAAATGGCTTATAATTACTGTTTCCTTGCTCGGATCTGCTTCACATTTCACACACACATTGCTCCAATGGTCCTCTACCGTCCTGTGACAAATCCACATTCGTCCCGCCCCCGCTAACCCCAGGGTGAAGGTCACAGACTTGGTGCATTTCAAACCTTAACGCTCGGGGTAAATGACTTACAATTTATGTTTCCTTGCTCGGATCTGCTTCACATTTCACACACGCATTGCTCCAATGGTCCTCTACCGCCTTGTGTCAATTCCACATTTGCCCCTGCCCTGCTAAGCCCAGGGTCAAGGTCACATACTTGGTGCGTTCGAAACCTTAACGCTCGCATAAATGGCTTTTAAATACTGTTTCCTTGCTCGAATCTGCTTCACATTTCACACACGCATTGCTCCAATGGTCCTCTACCGCCCTGTGACAAATCCACATTCATCCCGCCCCCGCTAAGCTGTCAAGGTCACAGACTTGGTGCGTTCGAAACCTTAATGCTCGGGTAAATGGCTTGTAATTTCTGTTTCCTTGCTTGGATCTGCTTCACATTTCACACACGCATTGCTCCAATGCTCCTCTACCGCCCTGTGACAAATCCACATTCGTCCCGCCCCCGCTAAGCCCAGGGTCAAGCTCACAGACTTAGTGCGTTCCAAACCTTAACGCTCGCGTAAATGGCTTATAATCAAATATGCCTCGTTTGCTTTGGCTCGCAGCGGGGCCATTCGTGTGCCGACATGCCACATTTCTAGTTTTTAACTTTATTGTATTTAAATTAATTTCACTGGCGATTATAATGGAAACTTATATCTGACTGTGGTATATAGTACATGATCATTTCACAACAAAAAATAAAGATATTTCACAATTTTTCCTTTAATACTAGAACATTTATATCAAAAATGCAAAATTATCTGCCCTGTTTATCATAGTTTCTGGAATATTACCCATGTTTTTGGAAAGTTCATCAAATAAAATTGTGTGATTGATTGACATATGACACGTCATGCGATTTTGTACCTAAGAACATGTGCGATTTTTAATGAAAAATTGTTACGATATTTTCTGTATTAGACATCGAATGTTGGTGATTCCGCATTTGCCACGAATTTGTTTTGAACTTTCGACGCCATTTACCGAAAATATCACAGTTTATGTAAATATATTTCATGAACAATAGCACATATGTTCTTATGTACAAAATCACACGGCGTGTGTCATCTGTAACTGGGGAAATGTGCTTTATGGGATTTGTGACCAGTGTAACTCCTGATCACACTCTTGACCAGACTGCGGCTGACAGGCTGATCTTGATCAACACTGGTCGCAAGACCCAGGAGCCCCATTTCTCCAGTTGCAGCCATATGTCATTTACATTGCATGATGCGAACATTTATATCTTGTATATCTGAGACACAGTCCATTTAGTACAAATTCAAATGACATTATTCAGTATATAGTTCATATATTGAATTTTTATACGACCGTTTTTTAAAAAACTGTACGTATTATGTTTTACCGCGGGGAGGGCGGGCGGTGACAGAAAAAGTGCACAGTGTACACAAATCATCCGAAACCGTTCAGTCCATCGATCTTAAACTATACCCATGTCTTCTACACATATTGAAGCTGTGCAACTTGGTGTTTTTATGCCGAAAAGATATTGTGACACAATGATACACTTCTTTAATTCCTTTAAAGAACACTTTGTGCCTACTGAGTGGGCATGTTACATACCTTTAATGCAGTCCAAGGTCTGTAAATTGTTCATCTACATATTGTGATCTAAGATATGTTATTCCTGCCGTTGCCTAACTCAAATTTTCTGTCTGTAACGCAGGGCGACTTGTACCTGTGTTACAGACAGAAAATTCGGGTTAGCCGTTCCCTTGTATATAATTATGTTCGTGTTTAAATTTTTCACATTCTTGTGAATCTTGTTGTGTTATACACAATTTTACCATTGTCTGCAACTAATTGCAAATTTTTTCTACACAATTTATCTAATGCATAAGCAACACTATCAAAATTCCCAAAATTCCTACTTTTTCATTTGAAAAGCTAAACAAAAATAAAAACTATGCTATTCAGATCTGTTATGAGATTTATTTACAGAAAAAAGCTGTGCATGTTATATAGAGTGCTCTCGGGTGTCTTCTTCTTGTGGCCTTGATGTTTGTGATACCTCAGATATGCCTGTCAGTTCGGAACAGCATACAGTATTCTCAGGTGAGTGTTGTAATATACTCTTGGATGCACACTGCCCATAAACATTGATAATATTTTATCCGATGATGTTCTGACTGAGGGGACTTGGGTTGTCATCAATTGTCAATTGTCGCTGTGTGATAAACAGAAAGAAAACAAAGAAGACTTATACTTATCAGGCCTCAATTTTTTTTTAATTTGCTGCCCGTGCAGATTGGATTTCAATACACACTTCCCAATGTGTTAATGTTCATGCTGCATTGCCTGTTCAATATTCATCTGGAGTCAGTGTAGTGAGAAAGCTCCTTCGCACCTGCTCTGGGACTTGTGCCAACCTACGACGTCACTTGCACACATTCTATACAAATACAGTGACGCATGCCGTCGCAGACTACTTATAACGCTCGACACTGCCAACTTCAGACAATCATGAATGGTTATACTATTTTGATACATCTTTAAACGATTTCACTCTTTGACTATTTATGTATGTAGCGAAAAACATTGTACATGTTTAATGCTAATAAATAATATTGTATATTGTATTGTATACTTTCTAATTAGGAATTAATATATGTGTGTAAAAGGTAAATACTGTGATGTTTATATGAGTGTTGCATTGGGAATTTTGATTCAGTATATTTCAAATTATGTTTCAAATAGACGTGCATGCATTTCAAACTGCTGCTGTTTCAATACTAAATTGATTTGAATTAAACAACCAAGTTAAATTGGCAATACATTTATGCAATTTAAAATACTTTTTTACATTGATGTTTTCTGAAGTAGTTTATAATATGCACATGTTTGCACTTGATGTTGGCATTTTGCGTTATTTTTCATATGACATCGCCATTGACATCGATTGAAAATTCATGTTTAGGGACTGGCACATCTCATGAATGGATGAGTCGAACAAGACGAGATAGCTCAAATTATTCAGCAGTTGCAACCTAGCTGCATTAAGGCACTGCAGAATTTTCGAGAAAAGGTGTTTTGAAATGTGCCAGAGTGCATCATTTACCTTCTAGTTTCGATTTATTTTTCGGGGGGTGGGGGGGGGGCATGCATACCCCCTTACCCATAGCATACTCGCACCAACGGTGCTCCAAGTCGTCAACCGGGCCTGCAGATTCAAATTGGCTAGCTACGCCCCTGGCAACTACATTTCTGAAGCTACCTTGCATAGTCACCTTGGTATAAATATAAAACAAAATATGAAAATACTTGATAGTCTATGGGAAATGTATTTTGTTCTTTAAATACACGGCACATTGATACATTTCTAGTCTTCATAGGCTACACATTAGTATATTAAGTAAATTGGGCCATCAACAGAGAAAATGGATTATAACTTTTCCATCCAGCTGAGCATATACATATTTGTAGTTTGATCAGACTCAACACTGCTTGCCAGACTCATATCTTAGCGCCGTGTAATGGCATGCCAAACAGTTTACACTGAGATCAGACCTCATAACCTCATACATGCTGATATGCTGGTTGAAAACCATAAAAGGCATGCTCTCAGTTGGTGTCCATATTGCTTTAAAATGTTAGTTCAAAGAATAAAAAAAAATAATTCAGACTGGCAGCATCCGTAATGTTGAAGACACAAGGCCACAACAAAAAGACATCACTGAAACACCATGTTCCGAGTAACCGTGAGTACAAGAAATGTTCAAAGTAAAAGTCAAAGGTAAGAAAATATGAACAAATGTTCCTACTTTTTTATCATAAATTCCTACTTTTTCCTACTTTTTTCATACTTTATGCGAAAAAAGTTCCTATTTTTTTCCCTAGTTTTTCACAAAAGGTCACCAGAGAGCCTGCATCCGAGACATTTTCTGGCAAAATAAACATTAATTCACCGTGACCCCATGTATTGTTTGGCATTATTACACATTTTATATCGAACGTAAATTTCAACACTGATTATGATATCAGGGGCAATAACCGTGTTTTCTTAAAAAGTTAACGGATTTTAATATTTATACCCTGTATTTATTTTTTGATGTGCAATGATCATATTTTATAATCTGTCGAAAATATTACTTTTTCACGTGCGCATTTAATTAGTATAACTAATTAAAAAATATCATGACTCATTTGCACATTGAAATAGCCTGATACCACCGCGCGTCACTATCAGTAAAATAAATATATTAACGGTGGGGTTCCTCCATGTAGGAATCACGATTTGCCTGGTTTGGCCCTCAGATACGTTTTTATCCACCCTTTTATATATTGTATATTCATCTTGTGCGGGCGGCGGGCGGGTGTTCTCGGCTTTTGCACGCAATAACTACTTCACCGCTCGTAACCAAATTTGGTCTACATGTTTATCATGACAAGGTGAGGAAGCTTATTGATTGTTGAACATTTTCCAAGAACTTATCTCCCCTTGGCGGCCATTTTTATTTTTCGCACTGTATCCTTGTCCACGCAATAACTCAAGTTCTACTTCACCGATGTTTATCATGGCAAGACGAAGAAGCCTATTGGTATTGGAAATTTTCCCATGACATATCCCCTTGGCGGCCATTTTTTATTTTCAGACTGAATCTTTGTCCACGCAATAACTACTGGACTGATCGTAACTAAATTTGGTATACATGTTTTATCACGTTAGATGAAGAACACTATTGGTTTACTGTGAGTTATCTCCTCTTGTTGACTGGCCTTGCCTCGACGGGCATATATTGTGACCTTCGGCACTCTTGTTATCTTTTGCTATTTTTGTTACCTGGGAGTTGAATTTTTTATTGCCCATTATAAAAGTAGTAAGATTATTACTGATCCTACTGCTTGTGGGAGGGGGCCAAGTGATTCTGGTGTGGCGAGGACCTGGCATCAGATCAGGATCATTCTGATTTCAGGGCTGAATATATAGTTATTTTGTTATAAACGTTCAGTTCTGATTTTGGGATTTTCTCCCCCATTTGTACATGTTCTTGAATATGTACTTGTACAGGTAATATATGGGATGTATTACTAAACCCATTGACCCGGCTTTAAATGACCGTGGCTGTTGATAGGCCGTTAAACCCCAACAAGTGGATGGTGGTCGGGCGACCGAGAAACCGTAAATTAATGGTAGGGGTCCCTCCTTATAGGAATCACTATTTTCCTCGTTTGACCCTCCGGTACACTTTTAGCTCACCTGAGGGAAGTTCATGTGAGCTATTGTTATCGCAATGTGTCCGTCCGTCCACCGTCGTCCGTCCGTGGACATGTCTTCTCCTCGGTAACCATTGGGCCTATAGTCACCAAACTTCTTGGTCACCAAACTGTCACCAAACTTCATGGTCACCAAACTTCATGGTCATGTTCCTTAGGTAGGTGGATTATAAAACTGTTAAAATGACGTCATTACGTAATCCAAGATGGCCGCCGTCTAAAAATAGCACAAATTCTTCAAAAATCTTCTTCTCAAGAACCGCCAACCGGATTTCGACAAAACTTGGTAGGAATGATTGATGTATGTTCTTTCAAAGTTGTCAAATTGGGGTCAAGTTTTATTTTTGACCGAATATGGTCATCATATATCAAATTAAAGGTATCAACGAGGCGATCACTGTGGTGCACTTATTTTCTAAATCGGATAGTTATGTCATCCAAGATGGCCGCCGAAATGTCAAAAGGTCGTTCTTTTATTAGAGATTTCAAAATTCTTCTTTACATGAACCGCTTGCGCCATGGTTGCCAAACTTAAAAGTTATGGTCCATGGTTGAAGCCTTTTCAGATTTGTTAATATGGAAATCATTGCTAATCCAAGATGGCCGCCGTGTAAAATTAGCACAAATTCTTCAAAAATCTTCTTCTCAAGAACCGCCAACCAGATTTCGACAAAACTTGGTAGGAATGATCGATGTGCAATGCTCTTTCAAAGTTGTTAAAATGGTGACCACGGGGTCAAGACTGGGCGTGGCCCGTGGGCTCAAATGGGTGTCAAATTTTATTTTTGTCCGAATATGGTCATGTCATATATCAAATCGAAGGTATCAATGAGGCGATTGCTCCGGTGCATTTTTTTGTCAAATGAATATGCCATCCAAGATGGCCGCCGAAAGGTCAAAAGGTCGTTCTTTTATAGAGATTTCAAAATTCTTCTTCACATGAACCGCTTGGCCCATGGTAGCCAAACTTCAAAGTTATGGTCCATGGGTGAAGCCTTTTCAGATTTGTTAAAATGGAGGTCTTCGCTTATCCAAGATGGCCGCCGTCTATAAATAGCATAAATTCTTAAAATTTCGACGAAACTTCGTAGGAATGATCGATGTACCATGATCTTTCAAAGTTGTTGAAATGGTGACCCCGGGGTCAAAAATGGGTGTGGCCCGTGGGGTCGAAATTGGGGTCAAATTTTATTTTTGACCGAATATGGTCATGTCGATATTGGCCAAACGTCACGGTAATGGTTATTGGGTCAAAGCTTTTGATTTTTGTTTAAATGGTGGTCATCGCGAAATCAAAGATGGTCGCTGTTGAAAAGTAGGTCAAATTCTTAAAAAATCTTCCTTCTCGCAAACTGCCAGGCCGATTTTTGCGAAACATGGCATGAATAATTGATAGTTAACGCTGGTTCAGATTCCTGCAAATGGTGGACCCCGGGTCAAAAATGGGCGGGGCAGGAGGGGTCAAATGTCACATTTGA
Organism: Conchocele bisecta; assembly: GCA_029237695.1. NCBI lineage: Eukaryota > Metazoa > Mollusca > Bivalvia > Lucinida > Thyasiridae > Conchocele > Conchocele bisecta. Next base: position 183,819 of record CM055275.1, read on the forward strand.
CCGAATATGGTCATGTCATATATCAAATCCAAGGTATCGACGAGACGGCCACTCTGGAGCTTTTTTTTTACAAATTCAGGTAATTACGTCATCCTTGAAGGCCGCCGAAAGGTCAAAAGGTCGTTCTTTCAATATAGATTACAAACGTCTTCTTCTCGTGAACCACTTGGCCAATATTGGCCAAACTTCACAGTAATGGTGAGTGGGTCAAGCCTTTTCATTTTAGTATAAATGATGGTCATTGCGAAATCCAAGATGGCCACCGTTGAAAAGAGTAGGTCAAATTCTCAAAAAAATCTTCTCCCGAACCGCCAGACCAATTTCGACGAAGCTTGATATGAATGATTGATAGTTAACGATGTTTCAGAAATGGTGACCCCCGGGTAAAAAATGGGTGGGGCAGGAGGGGTCATGTAGCGGTCAAATTTCACATTTAACCGAATATGGTCATGTCATATATCAATTAGAAGGTATGGATGAAACGATCACTTGGCGGTGTCAGTGTCTGCGTCATCATTCAATGTTAAGTTTTCGTGTTACGGTGATTACTTCAACACCTTATCAGCTACAGTCATCTAACTTTATACATACCTTTACTATGATATGTAGATGAACATAGGACTATTAAAATAAAATTCCGGGCTCCAGGGTCAAGGTCAAATTCTATTTCTTTCTATGCTACAAACTGAACATTAATGCATGAAGACCCGTTTTCTCGTGCACTCTGTACACCTTACCTGTTGAGAGAACAATAGCCTTCTCCAGTTGAACACTTCTGCATGTGCAAGCATGTGCAAATTTCCAGCTTGACCACTAAATGTCCAGCTAAATTATTACAGGTAATTTATACAGGTAAATTATTATACCTGGTATTACATTTCCGTAAACTGTGTTGACAATATTGTGGCAATATGTGGACCTGTACAGATATGATATGTAGATAAATATAGGACTATTATAAAAATTCTGGGCTCCAGTAGCGAGCATTATCTTTTTTGTTAATTTTCAAACTTTTTTTCTTAAACTTTTTTTCCATTTTTAGCCAGGTTTTTTTGGACAAAAAATCCTTTTAAACTTTTTTTTTTTAAACTTTTTTTCCATTTTTAGCCAGGTTTTTTTTGGAGAAAAAAATCCAGGCTATTTGATTGGCGAAAGCCAGGCGGGCGGGCGGGCGGCGTCCACAATCAATGTTAAGTTTTCGTGTTTCAGTCCATTTCTTTGTTACTGTAACACATAGGACCAACAAACTTTCACAGCTTCATAACCAAGGGGTGCCCACCACATATCACTATCCAACATGTTACCTTTTTGAACTTGACCCATTTTTTTCGCGCAGTCAATGTTAACATTTCGCGTTTACAATGTTAAGTTTTCGTGTTTAAGTCCATTTCTTTGGTACTGTACCACCTAGGACCACCAAACTTTCACAGCTTCATAACCAAGGGGTGCCCACCACATACAACTACAGTCTAACTTCGATGGGTCGAACAGCCTGCGGGGTTAAGTTCTAGTTCGACCCATCCGTTGTTCGACCCATCGGGATTTTCTATTGTAACCATTTCAGATATACGAGTTGGTCAGTGTACTAAGTGAAACAAGTCGTCATTACGACGCGTTGTTTCATATAAATGCGCTTACATTTGCATTTACGGTTGATTGTCACAGTCGTTTATTAACAGAAACAGGCTTTAATAAAATAAAGAAAGCGGCAAACTCATGTGTGTTTTTATTTACATAGCCATTATACAGCAATAGAACATGAGAACAACATAAAATGATTACGAAATACAATTGGCGGACTTGATTGCCCCGTCCGATACGATCATGCCCACTCGCCCCATCACTACTTCGGACCCGGAACCACATTCACTGCATATCATAATTTACTATCACATTTTCCCATGGAACCCAGTACAAGTTATACATGAAAGTTATACACGTCCGGTATTGAAGAAGTCTGTTATTCTCGCGAACTCCGCTTTCGATTTGTGGCCTTTCTCCACTTCCATGATAGCCTGGTATTTTTCTTCAATTGTCTTAGTAGTCAATTTACGTTTCACGCCAGATTTCCCCGTAGCCGATCCAGATAGCACAGTGTCGCTAACCGATCCGAATATCCCCCCGGCAGAACCGGGTCCTTCCTCGGATTGCTCGGTCGTATAACTAGTGCATTTGTGGTAGACATTATTATAAGCTGATGATCTGTAAAATATGTTTTGCTTATATGGCGAATAAATCGGATGACACATCACACTCATTACTGATCATAGTAAATACAGTTTCATGGTTGATTTACAACTTAAAAGGCCAGATACTTGGGTCATTAATTAAAACTGAGCGCTATTTAATTAAATACAACTTTAATTAACTAATAACTTTGTCGACATTGGTCAATACAATGCATAATTACCACGTATGCTGGTCACGACTGCCGTTATTGTATACGCTCAAATGACCACTTGAGATTTGTTTGACAACCGGTTAACAATAGGTGTGAAAGTCAATCAACTAGTCTGGAGACAATCGTCTGACATGTTCGAGTTTTTGTGGTGTTTATAGTGGATTTATACACGATCCGGGCGTGACAGCGATTCGAGGCATTGAGGGTTGTTCGACTTTCACAAGTTCGACCTATACCGGGTAGTTTTAACGTATTTATATAGGAATTCTGCCGGGACCTAAAGGCTAGTTCGAGGCAAGCATGGCTGACGAGTTTACCAGGGTTCGACCCATCGAAGTTCGACTGTAACTATCCAACATGCGACCATTTTTTTTACCTTCACCTATTATTTCTACGTAATTGACTTAGCCATTTTCAACGTTAACTTTTTAACGTACGTCTGGTTAAAGTTTTTTGGTTAAAGTTTTTCGTTATACTATATCTCAGCAACTGCTTCGCCCATTACCTTGAAACTTTACATGGGTGTTTATCATCATCCATATTTTCATTCTACTCCCCAACCGTGCGGCCCCTGTGCCCAATGTCAAGGTCAAATTACTTTGATTTGTTTGTGTACTATATCTGCAACTGCTTCACCCATTACCTTGATACTTCACATGGGTGTTTATCATCATTGTCGCGCCCGCTTGCGGAAAGCGCGATATAGTCGGCATTTTGGCATACGTTAAAGTTTGTCCATCTACTATATCTCTTTTTTTTAGTGTCCATGCCTCACCCCAAGACGCGACATGCAGGCCACGGCCATCTAGTCTACACAAAGTGGGTATAATTATGTTATCCAAGTGTCTATGCTTGGAAAAAAGCTTTTGTGGCTTTGTCTCGTTTCTTGTTTTTTTTCTCAAATTCTTTTACCATTTTTGTCTAGTAGCATAAGGTCGTAAGTGCTATATACCGACTATTATCATATACTAAAACAATTATTGACTAGTGAGCCATACAATATAATCTGATATGCTATGGCTCACTAGTCAATAATTGTATAATATGTTCGGGCCAGTGAAAATTGCTTTCTGGCCCAGGCAGGTCAAGGCGGCGGGACAAGGCGAGACATTTGATTCCGCGGAATTCTTGTTGTCTAAATCAGATGATCACATCATCCAAAATGGCCACCAAAAGGTCAAAAGGTTGTTGTTTTATTAGAGATGTCAAACGTCTTCTTCATACAAACCGCTTGGCCATTGGTAGCAAACTTCGCAGTTATGGTCCATTGGTAAAGCCTTTTCAGTTTGGTTAAAATGGCGGTCATCGTTAATCCAAGGTGGCGGCCGTCTAAAAATAGCATAACATTTTAAAAAAGTCTTCTCAGAACCACCAGACCGATTTTGGCAGAAATCATCGATGTACTTATGCTTTTTCAAATTTGTTAAAATGGTGACACCTAGGTAAAAAATTGGGTCAAATTTCGTTTTTGACGGAATATGGTCATATAATATGTCAAATCAAAGGTATTGAGGAGGCGATCGCTCTGGTGCTGTTTTCATCGAATCGGACGATTACATCATCCAAGATGGCAGCTGAAAGGTCCCCTTTTTTGTAAGGCAAATACGTTATGTTATTGTTTTTTTCACAATATATCTTTAACCCCTTGCCACACTTTGATAATATTTCACATCAATGTTTGTCTAGGGATGATGCTACATTTTACCATACCCCCACATCCAAATTCTCAAGGTCAAGGTCATTTATTTACTTTTAATGTTCACCGGTTTTTGTAACAGAAATGTGTTAAAGTTATTGTTATTCACAATATCTCTTTAACCCTTTGACAGACTTTGATAATATTTCACATCAATGTTTGTCCAGGGATGCTGCTTCATTACACGCACCCCCACATCCAAATTCTCAAGGTGAAGGTCATTTATTTACTTGTAATGTTCACCGGTTTTGTAACAGAAATGCGTTAAAGTTATTGTTTTTTCGCAATATCTCTTTAACCCCTTGCAAGACTTTGATAATATTTCACATCAATGTTTGTCTAGAGATGATGCTTCACTACGCACACCCCCACATCCAAATTCTCCAGGTCAAGGTCATCTAAAAATAACATAAATTCTTAAAAAAATATAAAAATAACATAAATCCAAACCACCAGACCGATTTCGACGAAACTTGACAGGTCGATGTACAATGCTTTTTCAAAGCTGTTAAAATGGTGACCTTGGGTCAAAAATGGGCATGGCCCGGGGGGTCAAATATGGGTCAACTTTTTTTACGGAATATGGTTATATAATAGTTAAAATCTAAGGATTGCAATAAAAAGTAGGATGGAAGCATCCTGTTGTGGTCTCCAAACCTCTCAAAGTTGTGTAAGATATATCTGTACATATCGCGAGACAACTCCTACCCTGGTGACTTCTCAAGTTTGTCGCGTTGACATTTTGTGCCTGTCATGGGCTTATTTTGATGTATATGTAGTGACAACTTTACATACCTGTATTTGCTTGATTGTTGTGAAATTGCACCACAGGTGAGCGATATAGGGCCATCATGGCCCTCTCGTTATCTTTGGCTCTTATACCTAGCTGGGAGTTGAATTGGGTTGTTGCCCATTATAAAAGTTGTAAGATTATTACTGATCCTACTGCTTTCGAGAGGGGCCAAGTGATTCTGGTGTGGCGAGGACCTGGCATCAGATCAGGTTTATTCTGATTTCAGGGCTGAATATATAGTTTTGTTATTGTAAATATTCCGTTCTGATTTTGGGATTTTTCCCCCATTTGTACATGTACATTGTACTTGAAAATGTACATGTACTTGTACAGGTAATGTATGGGATTTAGTACTAAACCCATTGACCCGGACTTAAATGACCTCAGCTGTTGATAGGCCGTTAAACCCCAACAAACAAACAAATTATTAAAAAATGATTATATCTGTATAGCGGACACTGGTATTTTTTAGAACTGGTGGAATAGTGAGAATTATAATTTCTATAAAGAACATTGTGTGTACATAGATGGATGTTAGATACTTAATTCTATCAAAATGTGGTATATTCAGCCGGATTTCATGCTTTTCACCATTTGTCACATTTGTTATGCCCCACCACGATAGTGCAGGGGGCATTTAGTGTTACCTTTATCTGTCCATATAGTGTTTGGACCGTCCGTCTGTCCGTCTGTCCGTCCGTCCGTCACACTTTTCGGTTAACCACTTTGTCCCAGTTTCTCAAATATGCTGCAGGTGGCATCCGCGTTCGACAGACGCATTTCTTGTTACTTATAATTTGGCAATTTTGCCTTGCAAGTCGTAAAACTTTTAAACCATACTACATGTAGCTACAGAAGTGAAACTTAGTGTGTAGCTTCCTTATGATGAGTAGATGTGCAAAGTTTATTTCTATTTTTGATTTGGGTCATGGATTATCTCGACCTTTTCGACTTAGAATTTTCCAATTTTGCCTTACAAGTTGTACAATATGTAAACCCTAATAGCTGCACACCTGAAACTTGATATGTCGCTTCCTTACGATGAGTAGATGCGCAAAGTTTATTTCAATGTTTTATCCGACCCCCATGCTCGTGGATTATCTCCTCCTTTTTAGCCCACCTGAGCGAAGCTCATGTGAGCTATTGTTACCGCAATGTGTCTCGTCCGTCGTCGACGGCGTCCTTGAACATTTTCAAACGTCTTCTCGGTAACCATTAGGCCTATAGTCACCAAACTGCATGGTCATGGTCCTTAGGTAGGAGGATTACAAAATTGTTAAAATGATGTCATTACGTAATCCAAGATGGCCGCCGTCTAAAAATAGCACAAATTCTTCAAAAATCTTCTCAAGAACCGCCAACCGGATTTCGACAAAACTTTGTAGGAATGATCGATGTACAATGCTCTTTCAAAGATGTTTAAATGGTGACACCGGGGTCAAAAATGGGCATGGTCCGTGGGGTAAAATTTTATTTTTGACCGAATATGGTCATGTTATATATCAAATCGAAGAAATCAAATCGAGACGATCACTCTGGTGCATTATTTGTCGAAATCGGATGGCTATGTCATCCAAGATGGCCACCGAAAGGTCAAAATGTCGTTCTTTTATTAGAGATTTCAAATTGTTTCTTCTCATGAACCGCTTGGCCCATGGTAGCCAAACTTAAAAGTTATGGTCCATGGGTGAAGCCTTTTCAGATTTGTTAAAATGGAGGTCATCGCTAATCCAAGATGGCCGCCGTCTAAAAATAGCATAAATTCTTAAAAAATCTTCTTCTCATGAACCGCTAGCCGGATTTCGACGAAACTTGGTAGGAATGATCAATGTACAAATCCTTTTAAAGTTGTTAGAATGGTGACCCCGGGGTCAAAAATGGGTGTGACCCGTGGCGTCAAATTGGGGTCAAATTTTATTTTTGACCGAATATGGTCATGTCTATATCAAATCGACGGTATGAAAGAGGCGATAGCTCTGGTACATGTTTTGTCTAAATTAGATGGTCATGTCATCCAAGATGGCCGCCGAAAGGTCAAAAGGTCGTATTGTATCCTCCGGGCTCCATCGGGGGATACTATGGATTTGACAGCGGGCCGCGTCCGCCGCAGACACTTCTTGTCCGGAGCATAACTCGAACACCCTTTGGAATATTTTCATGAAACTTCACACATGCATAGACCACGACCCGAAGGTGTGTCGCGCACAAGAATGACAACTCTTGCTTAGCTAATTTTTTAGTTATCTCCATTTTTTAGCCAGGTTTTTTGAAAAAAAATCCAGGCTACTGGATTGGCGAAAGCCGGGCGGGCGGCGGGCGGCGGGCGGCGTCCACAATCAATGTTAAGTTTTCGTGTTTGAGTCCATTTCTTTGTTACTGTACCACCTAGGACCACCAAACTTTCACAGCTTCATAAATCAAGGGGTGCCCACCACATATCACTATCCAACATGTTACTTTTTTTTTAACTTGACCCATTTTTTCCGCGTAGTCGTCTTAGCCATTTTCAATGTTAAGTTTTCGCGTTTACAATGTTAAGTTTTCGTGTTTAAGTCCATTTCTTTGGTACTGTACCACCTAGGACCACCAAACTTTCACAGCTTCATAATCAAGGGGTACCCACCGCATATCACTATCCAACATGTTACTTTTTTTTTTTAACTTCACCCATTTTTTCCGCGCAGTCGACTTAGCCATTTTCAATGTTAAGTTTTCGCGTTTACAATGTTAAGTTTTCGTGTTTAAGTCCATTTCTTTGGTACTGTACCACCTAGGACCACCAAACTTTCACAGCTTCATAACCAAGGGGTGCCTACCACATACAACTATCCAACATGTGACCATTTTTTTTACCTTCACCTATTATTTCTACGTAATTGACTTAGCCATTTTCAACGTTAACTTTTTAACGTACGTCTGGTTAGAGTTTTTTGGTTTAAAACTTTTTTGTTATACTATATCTCTGCAACTGCTTCGCCCATTACCTTGAAACTTCACATGGGTGTTTATCATCATCCATATTTTCATTCTAACCCCCAACAGTGCGCCCGTGTGCCCAATGTCAAGGTCAAATTACTTTGATTTTTTTTTGTTAAAGTTTTTTTCGTGTACTATATCTCTGCAACTGCTTCACCCAATACCTTGATACTTCACATGGGTGTTTATCATCATTGTCGCACCTGCTTGCGGAAAGCGCGATCCTGTGCCCAATGTCAAGGTCAAATTACTTTGAATTTTTTGTTAAAGTTTTTTCGTGTACTATATCTCTGCAACTGCTTCACCCAATACCTTGATACTTCACATGGGTGTTTATCATCATTGTCGCACCTGCTTGCGGAAAGCGCGATCCTGTGCCCAATGTCAAGGTCAAATTACTTTGAATTTTTTTGTTAAAGTTTTTTTCGTGTACTATGTCTCTGCAACTGCTTCACCCAATACCTTGATACTTCACATGGGTGTTTATCATCATTGTCGCACCTGCTTGCAGAAAGCGTGATCCTGTGCCCAATGTCAAGGTCAAATTACTTTGAATTTGTTTGTTAAAGTTTTTTCGTGTACTATATCTATCTCTGCAACTGCTTCACCCAATACCTTGATACTTCACATGGGTGTTTATCATCATTGTCGCACCTGCTTGCGGAAAGCGCGATCCTGTGCCCTATGTCAAGTTCAAATTACTTTGAATTTTTTTGTTAAAGTTCTTTCGTGTACTATATCTCTGCAACTGCTTCACCCAATACATGTACCTTGATACTTCACATGGGTGTTTATCATCATTGTCACACCTGCTTGCGGAAAGCGCTATATCGTCGGCATTTTGACATACGTCTGTCCGTTCGTCCGTGTGTCCGGTTAAAGTTTTTTGGTTAAAGTTTTTCCATCTACTATATCTATTTTTTTAGTGTCCATGCCTCGCCCCAAGGCGCGACATGCAGGCCACGGCCATCTAGTCTACAAAAAGTGGGTATAATTATGTTATCCAAGTGTCTATGCTTGGAAAAAACCTGGCGTTCGTGGCTTTGCCTCGTTTCTTGTTTTTAACTTGACCCATTTGTTCCGCGCAGTCGACTTAGCCATTTTGAATGTTAAGTTTTCGCGTTTACAATGTTAAGTTTTCGTGTTTAAGTCCATTTCTTTGGTACTGTACCACCTAGGACCACCAAACTTTCACAGCTTCATAACCAAGGGGTGCCTACCACATACAACTATCCAACATGTGACCATTTTTTTACCTTCACCTATTATTTCTACGTAATTGACTTACCGTATTTAGTCGTGTATTGCGCGCATTTTTTCAGCCCCATTTTTAATCCAGAAGTCACCCTGCGCGTTATAAGTAGGAACATAAATTTCAAACATTTTTCCAGCCGATTTCTGCGCCAGTTTTACCCATTTTTTTGATCGAAGAGAAAAAAGTAATGTTTACCGGAAACGGAAACATCGATTTGTGGTCCTAAATTACGCATAGTGTTATACACCACAAAAAGTATGGGTAAGTACGGGTGAGGTAAGTGTAGATTGGTATTAAATGTCCGTCTGAAGCCCTTAATTGGGAGATCAATAACTATGTGCGGTGGTAATTATAGCACATAATGGTCAGTCAAAGACGTTGCACCGCTACCGCTAATCAACAAAGAATGTGTGTGAAATTCCAATTAGCAGGTGCATTAGGAAGTAGGACAATGCATATTTTGAAGAGAGTTAAAACCAGTATAAACCAGCATATGCGTGAATCTACACGGGTTGCAATACCATAAGCCCCATTTCTCCATACATAGCCACATTTTGGCATTTTCTGTCTCGAAATTAAATTTATCTACGCTGGTGTCTCATATCGGTCAATTGTTGTTAGCTTGTTATCGGTGGTTGTGAAATTTTCAATGTGACGTCACGCGTCAGCCATTATGTGAATAATTAATGAGGACAGTAGTTGTAAAGCAAATCAAACCTTATGACGTGCCGTCAGCCATTATGTGAATAATTAATGAGGACAGTAGTTGTAAAGCAAATCAACCTTATGACGTGTGCGAGCAGGCGTAGCATACACGCAGTCAGATCAGTACAGTATAATGTGGATAATCATTCAATCAATAAACATGCTAAGCTGAGGCTATAGCTGTATTCTACAGCGACTTCTATGTCTATTTTTAAACCCGATCAATAAACGGTTAATACACACTACGCGTGTGTACTGTGTCAATATTTGGCTGGGGTACAGGTGTTTCAGTATCGCCTTGGGGAAGCTGTCTGTCTGACACATGGCTGCCACGTGTTGTTGATTATCAAACCTGATTACGGGGCGACACGTGACTTGCTTTGTCGAATGCCAAATGTAGTGGGTTAAATAAAAACAAAAATTCTTCGTAAGTAGTTCCAATAAATTCATTACATGCGTCGTAAATTTTTTTATTTTTAATTATTAGCATATTAATCAGTAAATACCAATAAATGCAACACTAACTGCTTTGAGAAAGCCTACCCGCACACGTTCAGCATTGTGGATGTGAACTTGGAAAGCAATTTTCTTATACTAATGACAAAATTTCGGCCGATTTTTTTCGTGAAAATTGTCTGCGCGCTATTTACTAGAACTGTTTTTTTACCCATTTTTTGGGCCCAAAATAGGGATGCGCGCAATACACCAGTGCGCGCAATACACGGCTAAATACGGTAGCCATTTTCAACGTTAACTTTTTAACTTACGTCTGGTTAGAGTTTTTTGGTTAAAACTTTTTTGTTATACTATATCTCTGCAACTGCTTCGCCCATTACCTTGAAACTTCACATGGGTGTTTATCATCATCCATATTTTCATTCTAACCCCCAACCGGCCCCTGTGCCCAATGTCAAGGTCAAATTACTTTGAATTTTTTTGTTAAAGTTTTTTCGTGTACTATATCTCTGCAACTGCTTCACCCAATACCTTGATACTTCACATGGGTGTTTATCATCATTGTCACACCTGCTTGCGGAAAGCGCGATCCTGTGCCCAATGTCAAGGTCAAATTACTTTGAATTTTTTTTGTTAAAGTTTTTTCGTGTACTATATCTCTGCAACTGCTTCACCCAATACCTTGATACTTCACATGGGTGTTTATCATCATTGTCGCACCTGCTTGCGGAAAGCGCGATCCTGTGCCCAATGTCAAGGTCAAATTACTTTGAATTTTTTTGTTAAAGTTTTTTCGTGTACCATATCTCTGCAACTGCTTCACCCAATACCTTGATACTTCACATGGGTGTTTATCATCATTGTCGCACCTGCTTGCGGAAAGCGCGATCCTGTGTCCAATGTCAAGGTCAAATTACTTTGAATTTTTTTGTTAAAGTTTTTTCGTGTACTATATCTCTGCAACTGCTTCACCCAATACCTTGATTACTTCACATGGGTGTTTATCATCATTGTCGCACCTGCTTGCGGAAAGCGCGATCCTGTGCCCTATGTCAAGTTCAAATTACTTTGATTTTTTTTGTTAAAGTTTTTTCGTTGTCTATATCTTTGCAACTGCTTCACCCAATACCTTGATACTTCACATGGGTGTTTATCATCATTGTCACACCTGCTTGCGGAAAGCGCGATATCGTCGGCATTTTGGCATACGTCCGTCCGTTCGTCCGTGTGTCCGGTTAAAGTTTTTTGGTTAAAGTTTTTCCATCTACTATATCTATTTTTTTAGTGTCCATGCCTCGCCCCAAGGCGCGACATGCAGGCTACGGCCATCTAGTCTACAAAAAGTGGGTATAATTGTGTTATCCAAGTGTCTATGCTTGGAAAAAACCTGGCCGTCGTGGCTTTGCCTCGTTTCTTGTTCCGTCATTGATTTTGTCTCCGGAGCATAACTCGAACACCCTTTTTTCAAACTACTTGTGTGTCTGGGGAGGGGGATACACATGCGCTTGTCGACAAGCGTCCATTTCTAGTTTTATTAGAGATTTCAAAATTCTTCTTCACACGAACCGCTTGGCCCATGGTGGCCAACCTGCACAGTTATGGTCCATGGGTGAAGCAATTTCATATTTGTTAAAACTGAGGTTATCGCTAATCGAAGATGGCCGCCGTCTAAAAATAGCACAAATTCTTAAAAAATAAAAAATTCCTCGAACCGCTAGCCGGATTTCGACGAAACTTGGTAGGAATGATCGATGTAGAATGCTCTTTCAAAGATGTTAAAATGGTGTCCCCGGGGTCAAAAATGGGTGTAATTTTATTTTTGACTGAATATGCTCATGTCATATATCAAATTGAAGGTATCGATGAGGCGATCGCCGTGGCGTAATGGTTAGTGTGTCGGACTACTGATCCAAGGGTCGTTGGTTCGAGCCTGACTAGCGGCGTGCGTTGTGTCCTTGAGCAAGACACTTTATCCACACTGCTCCAGTTCACCCAGCTGTAAATGGGTACCGATAATTCGTAGTTGCTCTGCAAATACGAATTACCGGCTTCTCTCAAAAAGTCTCTACCTCCGTTCTTTCTCCCATTCTTGGGAGACGGCATGCAAGGTCCTATATAGACATGACCATATTCGGTCAAAAATAAAATGTTACCCCAATTTTACCCCACGGGCCACGTCCATTTTTTACCCCGGAGTCACCATTTTAACAACTTTGAAAGAGTATTGAACATCGATCATTTTTACCAAGTTTCGTCGAAATCCGGCTAGCTATTCATGAGAAGAAGATTTTTTAAGAATTTATGCTATTTTTAGACGGCGGCCATCTTGGATTAGCGATAAGCTCCGTTTTAACAAATCTGAAAAGGCTTCACCCATGGACCATAACTTTGAAGTTTGGCCACCATGGGCCACGCGGTTCATGTGAAGAAGAATTTTGAAATCTCTAATAAAAGAACGACCTTTTGACCTTTCGGCGGCCATCTTGGATGACATAGCCATCCGATTTCGACTTATTGAAATGCGTCACCTGAAAAAATAATATTTTCGACAATAAAGCATCATTGCACATCAAAAAATAAATACAGAGAATAAATAGTAATGTCCATTAACATTTTAAGGAAACACGGTTATCGCCCGATATCGGTGTGAAAATTTTCGTTATCCTATTTTCAAGCTCCCAAGTGTATGCTAGGGTGTCCGGATGCATGCCCACCCCCATCCCCCCCACGGTAAAGATGTTGAAATATAGATGTCCGGAAAAGTTATATCAGACGTAACCTCACTGATGTCGGGGAGGGGGGGGGGGGGGGGGGGGGGGGGGGGGGGGTGGGGGGGGGGGGGGGGGGGGGGGGGGGGGGGGGGGGGTGGGGGGGGGCCTTAAAAACATTTACTGACGTTAGAATTTTTCTCTGATTTTATTTTTAGATATGCAATTATCATACTTTATAATCTGTTGAAAATTAAGAAGGGGTTTACACTTGCGACTAGTGTGATACCAGATCAAGATTGTGCAACAGCACTATGTATGCAACTTGAAATGAATATCATCTTAAATATCTGCGGATGCTGTTGATTAATATTGACACAGAAAACAAACACATATCAGTATTGCTGTGTCAATATGGAGCAACTGCTTATGTTTCTGATTGGACAATTATGTCGTGGCCACCACATAATTTAGGCTTGTTTTTTGTCGAGCCCGCTTGCGGAAAGCGAGACATAGTGATCACAATGACGTCCGGGTATGCATGCGTGCATCCGTCCGTCCGAAATCTGCGTTAAAGTTTTTAAATACCTTATATCTCTGCAGTCCTAAGTCACATTGACTTGAAACTTCATATACTTCATATAGTCATCATCCATATATTCATGCTGTATCCCACTCGTGCGGCCCCTGTGCCCAAGGTCAAGGTCAAATGACTTAGAAGTTTGCGTTAAATATTCTGTCAAAATTTGCGTTAAAGTTTTCAGATACATGTATCTACTATCTCTGTAACCGTAATTCAGATTTGCTTGAAACTTTGTGTGCTTATTGGGCATCAAACTTCAAATAAATACACTCTGTTACCATCAAATGCCTCGGCGGGCTCGACATGCTGGCCGCGGCCATCCTCGTCTTTTATTTATGTCGTGGTCACGAGCTAATTTAGGTTGTGGCCACAAGATAATGTTGGTGTGTTTTTAGCTCACCTGAGCAAAGCTCATGTGAGCTATTGTTACCGCAATGTGTCCTTTGTCCGTCGTCCGTCCGTGAACATTTTCAAACGTCTTCTCCTCGGTAACCATTTGGCCTATAGTCACCAAACTTTATGATCATGGTCGTTAGGTAGGGGGATGACAAAATTGTTAAAATGACGTCATTACATAATCCAAGATGGCTGCCGTCTAAAAATAGCACAAATTCTTCAAAAATCTTCTTCTCAAGAACCGCCAACCGGATTTCGACAAAACTTGGTAGGAATGATCGATGTAAAATGCTCTTTCAAAGTTGTTAAAATGTTGACCCCGGGGTCAAAAATGGGTGTGGCCCGTGGGGTCAAATTTGGGTAAAATTTTATTTTTGACCGAATATGGTCATGTTATATATCAAATCGTATCAACGAGGCGATCGCTCTGGTGCATTTTTTTTGTCGAAATCGAATGGTTATGTCATCCAAGATGGCCGCAAAAAGGTCAAAAGGTCGTTCTGTTATTAGAGATTTCAAAATTCTTCTTCACATGATCCGCTTGGCCCATGGTAGCCAAACTTAAAAGTTATGGGTGAAGCCTTTTCAGATTTGTTAGAATGGAGGTCATTGCTAATTCAAGATGCCCGCCGTCTAAAAATAGCATCAATTCTTGAAAAATCTTCTCATGAACCGCTAGCCGGATTTCGACGAAACTTGGTAGGAATGATCGATGTACAATGCTCTTTCAAAGTTGTTAAAATGGTGACCCCCGGGGTCAAAAGTGGGCGTGGCCGTGGGGTCAAATTTTATTTTTGACCGAATATGCTCATTTCATATATCAAATCGAAGGTATCGACGAGGCGATTGCTCTGGTGCAATATTTGTTGGAATCGGATGATTATGACATCCATGATGGCCGCCAAAAGGTCCATTTATTCGAGATTTTGAACGTCTTTTTCTCAGGAACCACATGGCCGATGCTGGCCAAACTTCATAGTAAGTCAAGATCCTTGCGTGAATCATTTTCAGATATGGTAAAATGAGTCATCGCTTAATCCAAGATGACCGCCATCTAAAAATAGCACAATTCTTTTTAAAACACATGAACTCATGTCATATTCTCCTCTGGTGTTCATGGAGTCAGGTGAGCAAATTAGGGCCATCATGGCCCGCTTGTTTATCTTTGGTTTTATTTATCTCGTGGCCACCTGATTTATGTCGTGGCCACGAGATATTTCGGTGCGTTTTGTTTTATCTAAGTCTCGACCACGAGATAAATAAAAAAAACACATGTCCCCTCCATGCTTCCGTACAAACCTACGGGTTTGGTGTTTTCGGCCATGTTGAAGGCTCTATATATTTATATACTGTGATTGCTCTCTCTATACATGTGATTTGAAGGCTCTGTTGTGTTTAAGTATAGTATATCTGTGCAAACATAAATCATATTAACCTGAACCTTGCAATGCTTGTTTATCATTATCCATACTTTCATATATATCCAACACATGTCGCCCGCGTGCCCAAGGTCAGGGTCAAAGAACCGGAAGGTTGATTAGCCTGACTAGACCGGCTAACTACGTATACTTTACTAATCTGTAGCGGATTTTTCCAAAATATATTCCAGCTAAGTGCACTTTGAGGGAGTAATTATTTATTTCTACTGAAATCATATAAAGTAATCGTCTTTCAATTGTTTTGATGGCTAAGATTATTTATGATTAATGTAGTGTAATTAATACATGATCACGGCTATTGTTTTGATTACAACTAGTTTATTTAAAGAAATAAAATACTAATGTATGAATAAATTGAAAATTACCCCTATCAGATTGCAATTACCTAGATTAGAGATTGTGGTGAAATCCGTTAACATGATATGCTCACGAGAGACAAAAGGAATGGACCCACATCACAATAGTGACCAGTGTAGACCCTAAACAAAGCACAGTAGCAGTGACGTCCGGTACAGACAAATGTTTAGGCATTGTGTTCACAATCAATCAATCAATCAACCAATCAGGAAACAATCAGCCAGTCAATTAATCAATTACCCAGCCAGTCAGTCAATTCCGCAGTCAGTCAATTAACCAATCAATCACCCAGGCAGTCAATCAATCGCCCAACCAGTCAATCAATCACCCAACCAGTTGATCAATCAATAAACAAATCAATAAGACAGTCATATAACCAGTGTAGATCCTGATCATGCAGAACACTGCTGCTGGCCGATAGTAATCCCCATTGTTCGCTCGATGATCAACGGATGGCTCTCTAATTGAACGACGAACACTGTACACCCTGATCAGTCAATTTTGCATTCACTCAAATCAGTCGTACGTTCAAGGGAGGTATAGGGATGGATTGTAGCCTAGGGATTAGAACACCTGACTTCCAATCCGTAGGTTGTGGGTTCAAACCTCACCTTAGACATCAACACTACTTTCATAGTATGTCCATCCCACTGGTCTGTCGAATGAAAATTTAAACTGTGGTCTCCATATGACCCCAGCTGTTGGTGGGACGTTAAACCCATTCGATTTCACTTTCAATGGAAGTATCTTGAAATTCATGAAAGTATCTTCAAAATTCACGAAAAGAACTTGAAAATTCGAGAAAAGATCTTGAAAATTCAAGAAAGTATCTTGAAAATTTATGAAAGTATCTTGAAAATTCACGAAAAGTATTTTTAATAAATGCAAAGAAAAAAAAAAGAGTGAAGTGGCCCTAATGGGCCTCCGTAGAAACAGGCTGATGAATTTAAGACACAAAGATAGCCAGCCCTGTTGGCCTCTCCATGTGTCATATAGGGTATACTATTGGGACAATGTTCACATAAATGTTATGCATATATCCCATGAGTTCTGAACATTTCGACGTCTGTTTTGGAAAATATTGCATTTTTTCCAAATAAATATTGGCGAAAATCGACATTGAGATAAGGGAGGTAATTCTAGACGCTGGCTCATGTCATCTTTCATGTCATAAAACGCATTCCATGCATTTAATTACTTCATATATATGTTTGCAACTTGCTGTACAGCTTATATATGCTACATCTATATTAAATCACATGAACATAAAATGCAAATAAAGCAGCAACAGACACACATAATAGATGCACATAAACCAGGTTCCTAGACATTAGTTTTACCGCAGTTCTACCAGTATACGATTATTATAACTAATATATCATAATCTGCATTTACACTGTGATGATAGGGCATCTTCTGCACATTGCTCGTTGCGCACCAAGATAGCTTGTTGCTACAACAGCAAACTGGCTCGGTATACTACGAGAATTATCAAGAAACCGCGAGAAAAGCGGTGAAGCTTAATGTATCAGAACTTGGCTCACATATTATTATTTGAATGTAACGATAACACAGTCTTTTCATTAAGGCCGTGGCTATCAATTATATACAACACAATTATCATGTAATTATTTGCTCAAGATATATGCGTAGCCATTCGCTAACCTTTTACTGGGCAAACCAACCAGCGAGTTGTATAAGCAACACGACTACGGACAAATAAAACAGTGTAATTTAGGAGACAACATGACCAGCATAGAAACGGATTAGTCTGTGCAAGCACATAGGCTGATCAGGAACTGTGCTGGGCGTAGACGTCGTATAAGTTGTTTTGTTCTCCTTCTCAGTCAAGCCGTCTTAATGTATATGTAGCCAGGTAATGACTAATCTAAGACACTCCGGTCAATGCATGTGACTTGACCAGTATAGAAAATACAGCGTGTTCACAATTTGGACTTCAAATTATTTTACATTCACATTTAAGTCACATGTCTAGAAATGCTACCGTTTTGTTTATCGAACACTAGGGTGAACTCTGACAAAAGTACATATTTGTGCAGACGGATCTGAGTCCACACTAATTAGTTAGTCATATGTATGTTGACACAGTCATAATATTATAATGGTTCCGTAACGATACTGGTGTATATGAACTGGTCAGTCAATGACCAACTATTGTGTTTTTCTCGCCACATGAAACCGGGTCTAGTTGAGTTTTCGAACTGTGCAGCTCCGGCCTGGGTGCGCATCAGTGCAGTCTGATCCGGGCAAACACGGTTTAACATTTAAAACACTATCAACGTATCAATAAAGTATCAGATCTGTATCAGACTGCATGCGTGTGCTGGCAAGTCGGAACTGCACTGGTCGGGGACATGTAAATATACATAATTCTGACATAGAGCTCGTTTTGAGACCCCATTTCTTACATGTATCGTGGTCTAGAATATGTGGATAGCTCTTACATTCGGTCTCACAATTTTGTAACTGTACAGTGTTTTTTTTTTTCTTTCGGAGACCAACTATCACACATGTAAACATGCAGTGAAATAGACCTACATTATTAGTAAGTCGGGGGCTACACTGGTCATTACTTCTGTTATTTACAATACTTATCTGTTTATACCTTACGATATGATATCAACATAGGCCCTGATCAGACCGTTTCTTATTAACTACCTTGACACAGTATAAGCCACAAATCCCCTGTTGGCAAAATGGACCTTACAACATATGATACCAGTGTAGCCTCAGATCAGAATGTTTTCGTGACTATATTAATATAGTATAATGCGCAAGTCTCACGTGGGCAAAATAGTCCGTACAGCATATGGTATCAGTGTAACCTCATAGTAGAATATCTCAGTAACTACATTAGCACAGTATAATGTACAATTCCCAATTTGGCAAAATGTATCTTACATCATATGATATCAGTGTAGCTCAGATCAGAATATTTTAACAACTACCTTAATGCAGTCCCCGTTGGGAAAACGGACACTACGACGTATTACAAGAGTGTAGCGCGAGATCAGACCGTGCATTCGCGCAGTCTGATATGGTACTACATTGTTTTTCCATTTTAATGAGCTGACGTGATACCAGCAGCAATCGCAAAATAAATTAAATACGTAATCAATGATGATATTGCATGAATTATGTCCACAACGCTTGTTGGTATCTATATTTTCTCAACACTGCATGTCTTGTAAACAATACATATGAATCTTACTAGTAAATAATATGTATTGCCTACACAGTCTATCATACTTGGACATCTTGCATGTAAAATAACTACTTCATTGTGAAAACAAATAATTAAACTGTTGTATTATCACACATAACATCACAGTTAGACGATTTAATTGTATAAGACACATACCATTGTAGTAAAAATACACACACGACAACCTCTTCCAACGGAATATGCACCTACTCCACGACATAAGACACGTTCATCATTCATTCCTTGTCCCCGTCCCCATCCCCATTTTTTACTCACAAATGGTACAAATATGGCAATACAAAAGTAGGTCAAACATAACTCATAATATCTGGGTGAATAATACAAATAAACAAGTTTCACAAGTAGTTCTGAAAATTAAATCATGTTTTTCAAACTCCAATAAACTATGGGTACTCAAATAAAATTATGCAGTTTTAATGTGAATGGGCTTGGACATCAAACTAAACGTAAACAAATATTTAGTTGGCTAAAACAAAAGAAAGATATGTTTCCTCCAAGAACTCCACTGTACACATGAACATAAAGAAATTTGGAAGAAACAATGGGGTCAAGACATTTTTATAAGTGGAGACAGCTCCAATAGCAAAGGTATTGGTATTTTACTTAATCTAACGTCGACACACGAAATACTTGAGCATAAAGAAGTAATACAGGGGCGCCTACAGATATTAAAAATTAAATTATTCGATACAACAATAATATTATTAAATATATATGGACAAATGATGATGACGTAACATTTTTCTCAAGAATAGAACAATTAATTTTAGAGAATAACAGTGAAAGTATGGTTATAGGAGGGGATTTCAACAATGTACTCAATTTCGAAGTCGACAAATTAAATGGAAATACTGTTACATATAGAAAATGTTCGCAAAAAAAAATAAACGATATTATCAACAACAATGATTTATATGATATATTTAGAGTCAGGCATCCAGACAAAAAACGATTCACGTGGCATTCTAACCACAAACCACCCATATTTTGTAGATTAGACTACTTTCTTATAACAGCGAATATGCTAAATATGGTTATAGAATGCGACATAATTTCCGGATTTCTTTCAGATCATTCGGCAATTACTTTAAATTTGGGGTCAGAGGAAGTGGCTATTTTAAATTAAATAATAGTTTACTACTACAAAATGAATTTAAACAAAAAATAAAAGATACAATACACGAAACTGCTACCAATAATAACGGGTGTAACCCAAACACGATGTGGGAGCTAATAAAAGGTTCAATTCGAAATGAAGCAATCAAATACTCTTGTAAACTAAAAAAGAAACAAAGGGAGGAAGAAAAAACTAAAATGGAAGAAACAATTCGACAATTGGAAAAACAAATAACTGAAAACCCAACCAATACAAGATGTAGCAGCAAGCTCAATTTAGAAAAAAGTAAACTTGATAACATAAACGAAGAAAAAACAAAA
>CM055275.1:204767-273802 GCA_029237695.1 Conchocele bisecta
ATCTGCTAAAACAAGCTGAATTTCCGGCTGGTCGATGATTTCCCGTCAAATGAATTAATTTACAATTGTAAGACAACCACAAACAAATAATTATATTTGTATTTGCACTTTATGGTATTACATGCATGCAGGAGTTAAGGCCAGTCTTTCGTTGCCTGGGGCAGAGATATGGTTTGTGGTGACGTCTCGTGAAATCTCACGGAAATATTAAATTGTTATGTCATTGTGCGACCGGCGAGATTTCGGCGCATTCCGCCAGAGACGCCATTACAACCAGTCGAATAATTTATCTGTTTAATTAAATTATCGTATATAATCTTGTTCCAGGTTAAGACATATTGGTATAGTAGTTTCAGTTATTCATGCACAGTCCCATCATCAACTGTTTTATGGTGTAATTATCCGTATGGCAGGAAATATGTTTTCCCTGTCCTCAGTGCGCACCTCATGGTCCATTGACATCACATTGTGCATGTTTTGATGCCATGCTATGGGATCCTGTTCATGGCACATTAGCGTCCTATTAATAATTACCGATATTAATACTGCGGAGCATCCTACTATACACTTGCCTCATTATTTCTCATGTTTCGGTCAAGTTGTGGTTGTTGGGAATCCTCTCCATAGACGATTCTAAATAACTTCACGCTTGCGACCGATCATTTGTATAATATACGTACATGTAATCCATTGTCATTGTAAATAGTCATGACGGTTGAGCTGAGCGATATATTCGTATATTACTGTTATAACATGGAGATGATTCTACCACGACTTTCATACATGTTATTTCCCATGTTCATTTACCAATGCAGAGTGTCCGTCCATTCATTTGATTCGTCTCATCTATGTATATTTTAGTCTGCATGCAGTCCCATTCACTTACGTATTCGCCTTCGTTCAATCCCATGTATCTACTTTGTTCACTTTCATCCATTCTGTACGTCCGACATTATGATAACCTAATAACTATTACTGGTATTACGACGATCTTGTGTGCTCGTTCGTGTTCTACATTATCAGTGTAATGTTATTTTGATTATATGGCGCAACGTATTATTAATATTCATAGATGTGCATTCACGATGTTTCATCAGGATCTACACTGTACCCACATGCAATAAGATTGATTTCTGCCATTCACAATACTTATGGTATCGTGAATGCACAGGCATATTGCATTGCGATCTACGATTTTTTCAATATTCGGGCATTCCGCCAGAGACGCCATTACAAACCAGTCGAATAATTTATCTGTTTATTAAATTATCGTATATATCTTGTTCAGATATTAAATCGCTTGGCTTACTCGCCGTCGATACGGATTGTTGTTCCCTTAAGACCCTACCCCACCCCGACACACCCTGTGACATCTTTGGCGCCCAACGTGGGGCTGGGTCAGCGTCTACCCGCGACGATGACGTAGGCTGGTCTACCGTTCCATTTGCGAGTGCGGGGATTTCCCGTAATACACCGACCAGTGGACTGTGGAGTGGAGTCTCGAGATCATTGTTACAACCGCGCATTGTGTTCGACGCGCATTATGATCTACCGCGTGTTAATTCTCGATAGATTTATTGTGCAGTAAATCATCGTATTAGGCCTAAATATTATTGTGTGCACACAACCGTGTTCCATTGTCCGTCTATCTCGCGCGCTGGAGTGACCATCACAAATCGGCGATGTAGTGGACATTGGTTACCGTTACATAGGAGACGACGCCGGCTGGAGTTATGGGACTTTGACCGTGTTCGATGTAGTGGACATTGGTTATCGTTACCTAGCAGACGACGCCGGCTTGAGTTATGGGACTTTGACCGTGTTCAATGTAGTGGATATTTCTAGATAGTCATCCATTTCACCATGTTTAATAGTATGATGTAGTGATTGTGTAAATAGTCATGCTTTGATTATATGAGGCAGTAACTTCTTAGAGTTACCCTTGTCCATCTAAACGTTCGTAATCAGCAGTGATATTTACCATCGGACTGATATTTGTCATTCATGTCTGTTATGGCAGTGACCATAATGGATTCCAAGATGGCCGCCCTTTGACTCCGGTGCACTACTTCATCATTACATTCAGTGTTCTACATTTTATTGTTTCTATTATTATCGCATCACTTGTATGATTTGCACTTGTATTGGCCCGTACCATGTATAATATCCTATACTCCCTATAATTATAGTCCAATGATAACATACTCAATATAAGACCATGTTTGGGTGTCCTGATAGTCTACGGCCTGGGTGTGTTGTTTAATTGTCCTCCCCTTGACCACAGCCACTATATTTTGACTTGTGTTATGGTGATATAATACAGTACTGTCTGATCGCGCAGCAATGCATTAACCCGAGTAGTGTCTTGTATTTTGTTCAATAAACCTGAGTATGATGCAATGCGATATTTATTGTAGCACATTGGGTTTATAACGCGATTTTGTTTGTTTGGGTGAGTGGAGATCCGGATAGAAATGTAATCTATTTAGAACTGAATATAGTACATACCGTTGAACGTTTCGTTTGGAGCTGACGTCAGTCATTCATTCATTCATTCAACTTCAGAGGCTATTTTGGTGCAAGAGTTGCTATGTGTGTAGATGATTAGACTTTTCTGTTATACAGAAAAATTGTCACGTGATCACTATATTCTTGCGTGTATTGATTAACTTTCATTAACACGGTTGGTGATGATTCAGCTGCTGAATGATTGGGATTTAATACATTATCTTGCATTTCAGTGACTTGTACTAGTAGGAGCTGCACTATACTTTATCACAAGCATGGCTTGTGGAGGCGAGCCAGACATAGATCTGGATCAGGAGGCCAGAGAGCTGAGTGAACAAGACTTAACGCTAATGGCCAAATTACTCAGTAAGTCTGGTAAATTTCAGGTACTATCTCTACATGATCCAGATACAAGGCTCAAACAACGTGGCCCAAGGCCAATCAGCCCAGAGCTTATGAGAACAGAGCAACATAAGGAGCCACCAGTGACACCCGCTAGGGGTTCATGACATCTACTCCAGGGTCTGGAATTCATTCCTTTCAGTTTCCTCCAGTGCCACAGCCGCCTCGTATCTCCATGTTCTCGGGAGAGGAGCCTACACCTAAGGGTGAGGTTGGATACGAGGTATGGCAATATGAGGTGAAGTGCCTCCAGCGAGACCCAGTCTATACAGATTCTGTTCTTTTACAGACAATTCGACGATCTCTGAAGGGAACAGCAAGCAGAGTCCTCCTGGCCATTGGAGAGATGGCTTCCGTTGACCAGATACTCACAAAGTTTGAGAGTATATATGGCAATGTGTATACATGCGAGTCCATTTTGCAGCAATTCTATACAGAACGCCAGCGAGATGGGGAATCTGTTGCTGCATGGGCTTGCAGGCTAGAGGACTTGCTACACAGAGCAGTCGAGAAGGGTCATGTGTCGCCAGCTGCAAAAAATGATATGCTCAAAAATAAATTTTGGACAGGCATTGCAGGCGACAAACTTAAAAAATGCCACTCGACATAAATTTGACACGATTTCAGATTTTGACTTGCTGTTGAGGGAGGTACGCAAGGTTGAGCAGGAGACCGCCGGATGTGACAGGCTACAGAAGAGAGCCCATCAACATGCTGCCAGTGTGGAGACACAGCCTTCTCAGTCATCCATTAATGACCTTTGTAACAAGTTACAGTCCATGATGCAGCGAATGGATGCAATGGAGAAGAGACTGGACCGGCAAGCCAGACAGGCAGAAGAGCAGCAGCATAGGACAGAGCTAGAACGACCGCGAGATCGTGGTCGTCCTTGGCGCGGACGAGGTGGTCGTGGTCGACCACAGGATGGTCGTGCCCGACCTAACGACCAGTCGTCAAACTAGATGGTGTTTCTGTTGAGGGGCAGAACAGAGACACCGAGTACAAGACTGGCCCCAAATCCATTACTGGTCACATAGATAGGAATGTTTCCAGTAACACTACCTCTTTGTTAGATAGTATGGTGGGTCCATCTGTAGAAACAGATGTGACTGTTTGTGGGGAACCGACACGTGGTTTGGTTGATTCTGGTAGCGTAGTAACGACTATTTCAGAACAGTTTTACAATAGTATCAACCACAGAGTTCCATTACGGAGTCTGCAAGATTTCAGACTCGTGGTGAATGTGGCTGATGGTAACCAGTTACCATACATTGGCTATGTCGACGCTGAGTTTACCGTATCCAGCATTACCAGTCAGCCGATGTTCATCCCATGTCTTGTAGTACCGAATACTGAGTACAACAATGAGGTACCAGTGATCATCGGGACGAACCTGATACGACAGTGCATGGAGACATGTGACGTCAGGACCGATGTACCAGATGTGTGGAAAATGGCATTCACATCGATGGAGTCCGGTGTTAGAAGCATTGGGGTAGCCAGATCCACAAACAAGCGACCAATTTCCGTGAAACCACAGGAAACTGTGATAGTCTCAGGACTAGTACGGAAGGGCGACATTTCTGGAACTGTTGTCACAGAACAGGGAATAAGCTACCTGGATGCCTAACAGTTTGTCCACGAGTAGTCTCCATCAACTCGTCGGCCAACATGGTTAGGATACCAGTGCGTATCTGTAACATCTCTGCCAAAGTCCTGACCATTTCACCAAAGGCATCACTTTGTGAAATTCAGGCAGTGAAGGTTCTACGCAGCTGGGATCCAGAGGAATGTTCGTCGTCACAGACACCGGAAACAACCGATCAGAACTTTGAGTCCCTTGGCATCAAAGTGGACTCAGATTGCTTAACGGAGGAGCAAAAATCAGCAAGCCAAGACTCTGATCGGCAAGTGGACGCATGTATTCAGCAAGGATATCACCGACCTGGGATGCACGGACATAGTTGAACATGGAATCACCCTATCGGATGACACCACCGTCCAAAGATACATACCGGCGTATTCCACCCGGTATGTATGAGGAAGTCCGTGAGCATCTGAAGGATATGTTAGCTGCGGGAGCTATACGTCCATCCCAGAGTCCGTTCTCGTCTAACGTTGGTACTAGTACGCAAGAAGGACGGCAGCCTTCCTTCGCTTCTGCTTGGACTTTCGACGTCTTAACGCCCGAACTATCCGCGACGCGTACAGTTTACCGCGAATCGACGAGACGATACGACGCCATTGACTGGTCTCAAGAATTCTTCTCCCAAACTAAGATTCTCCCGCCTCGGGTACTGGCAGGTAGCCATGAAGGAAGAAGACAAGGCCCAAGAACCGCCTTCAGCGTGGGACCATTAGGCTTCTATGAATGCAACCGAATGGCCTTTGGCTTGACGAATGCCCCAAGTACCTTCCAGAGATTAATGGAGCGCTGTATGGGAGATCTACACCTTCGAGATTGTCTCATCTACCTGGATGATATAATCATATTTTCGCGGACCTTTGAAGATCACTGTACCAAGCTAGAAGCTGTATTACAGAGACTTCAGCAACACCACCTCAAGTTGAAAGCGTCAAAATGCGAGTTCTTTAAAGACAGAGTACAATATCTCGGTCACATAGTGTCCGCTGATGGTATCGAGACAGATCCCGAGAGATCAGAGCTATACAAGAGTGGCCTATTCCAATCAGTATCAAAGATGTCCGAAATTCCTTGGCTTCGCTGGTTATTATCGTAGGTTCGTCAAGGACTACTCCAAGATCGTCCGACCAATCAACGACCTACTGATAGGCCATCCAACCAACCAGAAGACAAAGAAGACCAAGAAACCAGTTCCCTGGGTTTGGAATTGATGTTCAGCAAGCAGCTTTCGATAACATTATCGACCGACTCACTACTCCACCCATCCTCGCCTACGCGGACTACACAAAGCCGTTTATCCTCCATACGGATGCCAGTGGCGATGGCCTCGGCGCTGTCCTCTACCAGGAACATGATGGCATGGAGAAGGTCATTGCTATGCGAGTAGAAGCCTCCGGAATGCTGAGAGGAATTACCCCACCCACAAGCTGGAATTCCTGGCGATGAAATGGGCCATCACAGAGAATGTTCCACGATTTCCTGTATGGAAATACATTCGAAGTTAGGAGGACTGACAACAATCCTTTAACATACGTTTTGAAGTCAGCCAAACTGGATGCCGCTGGTCATCGCTGGATAGCCGCGTTGGGAAACTACAACTTCAACATAGTGTACAGGAGCGGGAAAAGTAATACTGACGCAGATGCTCTGTCCAGATTACCTCAAAGGGAGGAACATGTGTCAGAGGTGTTCACAGAAGCGGTAAAGGCCATCTGCCATGCAGCCAAAGTTCTGTCCCGTGATGTACCACTCGTTGAATGTAACGCGCTACTCACCCCAGCTGACTACAGTGATATCATTCCCACTGACGAAACAACTGGATTTAGCGACATCCCTGACTGGAAACAAGAGCAAGGGATGGATACGGATATCGCCAGAGTCCGGGACTTGGTAACGCGTAAACAGCGCTCCTCGCGACAACAGACTCGACAGGAAGACCCAGCTACACAGAAATTGCTGAGCCATTGGAATAAGCTGATTGTACAGGATGGTGTTCTGTACAGGAAGTACCAACGCCAAGAAGAGACGATTCTTCAACTAGTTCTTCCACTGGCTTACCGCGACCTTGCGTTTCAAGCACTTCATGTAGAGATGGGTCACCAAGGGCGAGATCGAACCATTTCCCTGATCAAGGACCGATTCTTCTGGCCTCGAATGGACAAGGAGATCGCCGAACGTGTACAATGTTGCGAAAACTGTGTCAGGAGGAAAACACCATCCACGAACAGAACTGCCAACCTGGTTAACATTGAAACCAGTACACCAATGGAACTCCTATGCATGGATTACCTCAGTCTGGAAAGGTCCAAAGGCGGCTACGAAAACGTCCTCGTGATTACAGATCACTTCACCAGACTGGACATGCCATTCCAACCAAAAACCAGACGCTCACACTACGGCCAAGGCGCTCTACGACTCCTTTTTCCTAGTATTATGGCTCCTAGCATGCTACACAGCGATCAAGGAAGAAACTTCGAGTCCGAAGTGATCAAAGAACTGTGTAGCATTGCAGAGTAAAGAAAAGTCGAACACGCCTTACCATCCTAGGGTGGGAAATGGGATGACGGAGAGGTTTAATCACACCTTGTGCAACATGCTGGGCACCTTAGAAGAACACCAGAAGCAAGACTGGAAGTCCTATGTAGCGCCCATGGTTCACGCATACAACTGTACCCAGCATGAATGTACCCGATATAGTCCGTTTTTCCTGATGTTTGGAAGGCAACCGCGACTTGCAGTCGATGCCTTTCTCGGCCTTACAGAGAAATTATCTGGGACTTATACCCGTTCGCCACGTGGATATGTAGAGAACTTGAAGGCGCGATTGGCATTTGCCTACCGACGGGCATCTCAAGAAGCAAAGAAGCAACAAAGCCGCCAGAAAGTTCTCTACGACCACAAAGTACGGGAGTCCAGACTACAACCAGGGAGACCGCGTGCTTGTAAAGAACGTCCGGATGGATAAGAAACACAAGCTGGCCAACAGATGGTTATATGACCCATATGTTGTAAAGCACAACCTAACCCTGCAATTCCCGTTTATGTAGTCGGCAAGGAGCACGGAAATGTAGCAGAGAAGGTTCTACACAGGAACCTGCTATTACCATTTTCGTCACTGCCGACTACTGTTGAGACACCATGTATATCAACAAGAGAGAGGAGAGCGGCAGCACAGAATACTGATTCGGCGACAGGGTCAGACTCATCAGTCTGAACTGGACGCGAATGACGATGTTTACGTCATTCCACAGCGTCGTGTTGGTCGGCGAGGACGGTTGTCTCCGCGACGTGCAATGCCGCCACACAGCGTCGATTCAGTGCGCAGTGAAACACAGTCCACTGTGGAATCCACCGATAATGTTCGGGCACAAGAAGAATCGATACGCCAGACAACTGTACCTGAAACAATGGATGGCCAGGGAAGGGCGTCCATCAGTTCAGTAGAAACAGAGACCGATCAGCAGAGCACACTGAGCTCACCGGAACCTGATACCGGACCAGAGCCAGAAGTTCCTGTAGAAAGACGATCCAGTAGAGTGCGACGAAAGCCATCCTGGATGCGCACGGGAGCGTATGATCTGACATGATTTGATGAGTTGTGTCCTTTTAACTTTTACTGTACTTGTATTAATAATAAATGTCGGGACGACATTTCCCGAAGAGGGGAAGTGTGTAGCCGGTCAATATGCAGCTGATTGATTGTATTTGTTTTATATTAAATTCGCTCCCACTTCAAACCGTGACGCCCATATTTGCCCTATATGCCTACATATATGTCCTATATTCCCACTATATAGTATGTTCATACTATCCCATATAGTATATCCTATACTTATATATTCGGCACATGTATTTGTATTTGCACTTTATGGTATTACATGCATGCAGGAGTTAAGGCCAGTCTTTCGTTGCCTGGGGCAGAGATATGGTTTGTGGTGACGTCTCGTGAAATCTCACCGGATAAATTGTTATGTATTGTGCGACCGGCGAGATTTCGGCGCATTCCGCCAGAGACGCCATTACAAACCAGTCGAATAATTTATCTGTTTATTAAATTATCGTATATATCTTGTTCCAGGTAAGACATATTGGTATAGTAGTTTCAGTTATTCATGCACATGTCCCATCACATTTTGTCAACTGTTTTATGGTGTAATTATCCTGTATGGCCAGGAAATATGTATTTTCCCTGTCCTCACCCGTGCGCGGACCTCATGGATCCATTGACATCACACATTGTGCATGTTGATGCCATGCACTGATGGGATATGTTCATGGCACATTAGCGTCCTATTAATAATTACCGATATTAATACTGCGGAGCATCCTACTATACACTTGCCTCATTATTTCTCATGTTTCGGTCAAGTTGTGGTTGTTGGGAATCCTCTCCATAGACGATTCTAAATAACTTCACGCTTGCGACCGATCATTTGTATAATATACGTACATGTAATCCATTGTCATTGTAAAATAGTCATGACGGTTGAGCTGAGCGATATATTCGTATATTACTGTTATAACATGGAGATGATTCTACCACGACTTTCATACATGTTATTTCCCATGTTCATTTACCAATGCAGAGTGTCCGTCCATTCATTTGATTCGTCTCATCTATGTATATTTTAGTCTGCATGCAGTCCCATTCACTTACGTATTCGCCTTCGTTCAATCCCATGTATCTACTTTGGTTCACTTCATCCATTCTGTACGTCCGACATTATGATAACCTAATAACTATTACTGGTATTACGACGATCTTGTGTGCTCGTTCGTGTTCTACATTATCAGTGTAATGTTATTTTGATTATATGGCGCAACGTATTATTAATATTCATAGATGTGCATTCACGATTGTTTCATCAGGATCTACACTGTACCCACATGCAATAAGATTGATTCTGCCATTCACAAATACCTTATGGTATCGTGAATGCACAGGCATATTGCATTGCGATCTACGATTTTTTCAATATTCGGGCATTCCGCCAGAGACGCCATTACAAACCAGTCGAATAATTTATCTGTTTATTAAATTATCGTATATCTTGTTGCCAGATATTAAATCGCTTGGCTTACTCGCCGTCGATACGGGATTGTTGTTCCCTTAAGACCCTACCCCGACACACCCTGTGACATATGCTTAATATACCCCGCGCAACGAGTTGTGGGGTGTAGTATATTGGAGGCATTTTGTCCGTCCGTGCGTCACTAAACATTACAGCTCGGTAAATGGCTTATAATTTATGTTTCCTTGCTTGGGTCTACTTCACTTTTGACACAAGCATTGCTGCAATGGTCCTATACCGTAATGTGAAAAATCCACGTTTTTATTGAACAATATTTGCGGAAACAGTTACATTTTCAGTAAATAACTTCGAAAGTTTACAACATTTGCATAGCAAATATTATTCCGTATTTGCTGTGAATCTTTGGTGATTCTGGTGTGGCGAGCACCCTGTAATCATATCAGGATTATTCTGATTTCAGGGCTGAATATATATTTTCCTTATTGTAAATATTCAGTTCTGATATTGCCCCCCCCCCCCCACCCGTCATTTGTAGTTAATATATGGGATTTAGAACTAAACCCATTGACCGACCTTAAATGACCTTTGCTGTTGATAGTCGTTAAACCCCAATAAACGAACAAATATAGTGTATTAATCATGGACTGTCAGCTAACAATACAGTTTAATTGGAAATTAACTTGTTATGTCTTGTTTGCTTATTTACTATTGTTTGCTGGTAACAGTTAAACAGGTACTCCCTATAGTAGGCTGGCGATCATAGGAGAGAGAGCATTATGGTAAAGAAGAAACTCATTCAGTCATCTACAGGATTTACTTTCAGGTTACTAATTACAAGTGCACAACTTAACAATAATACATTACCGATTCTGTTCGAAAACGGCATTGTGATATGGTGTAGAGTTTCTGTTATATGGTGTAGATACGGTATATATGTTGACACAAACACGTTATCATAGGTATTTTGAGAATGATCGTCGTAAATCTTATTCATTTCTCCATCTGTACATACCAGATACATTGCTGATAATGTTCTGTAAGCTGTAACATATTGAATTAAACTGACACTTACTGCTGTAGTCCCGCGACGCCATCTTGTCAGCATGTATATACCTTGTCTACACCATAGTACGGAAACTCTAAACCATATCACAATACCGATTTATATTATTTCACAAAAAAAATCACATACATTTTTTTATTTACTTGTACATGTACTGCGAAAATGTCAAATTATACCAAACAAACATAATTATCTCCCCTGTTTATCACAGTTTCTGATAGCTGAGCATGTGCAGGGGCGTAGCTAGCCAAGTTGAATCTGCAGGCCCGGTTGACGACTTCGAGCACCGTTGGTGCGAGTAAGTATGCTAGGTGGGTCTGGGGGCATGCCCCCCCCCCCCCCATAAAAATATCGAAACTAGAAGGTAAATGATGCAATCTGGCACATACCTGTTTCAAGCCCTAGTAAGACCCCACCTGGAATACGCTGAAGCCGTGTGGAACCCATATTTGAAAAAGAACATAGAATTAATAGAAAATGTGCAAAGACATGCAACAAAACAAGTGCCTACCCTAGCAAACATGGAATACGCCGATAGACTTAGGAAACTAAAAATGCCCACACTCAAATACAGAAGATTAAGAGGTGATATGATTGAGACATTTAAAATACTGACCGGAATTTATAACAAGGACGTCACAACGGATATGTTCCAAATTGATGAAAACTCGAGAACAAGAGGACATAAGTACAAATTGAAAAAGATCAGAAGTCGTTTGAATATTCGAAAGTGCTATTTCACAAATAGAGTGGTTGATACATGGAACTGCCTACCAGAAAATGTAGTCGACTCAAAGAATGTAAGGCAATTCGAATCGCGTTTGGACAAAGTGTGGGAGAACGAAGAAGTAAAATTTGATCATACCCAGGAGTTAAGTACCGGAACCGGAAGACAAGTATCTATATTAGAAGAACAATTAGATGTGTATATAGTGGCAGAGATGCCAGCGTCCTAAGGTAAGGTATTTACTGTGCCATACGAGAAAAAACACATATTAGATTTTAGATAAATATTTGAGACATCATCTGAGACACAGTCACATTAAAGGGTAAACAAAGAAGAAACCAATTCAGCCCTCCACACGAGTTACTTTGGTGACTTACAGGTGCTTTCTAACAGCAGCTAGCATTGAACTTATAAGTATTTGGATGTATGACACAGTTTTTGTTTAACATGTTTTTGAAGAAAATAAATTTATGATTCTGTTACCACAAATTCAGAGAAGTTTTTCCAGGCTTCCACGAATTGGCCATAATTTGTTCAAATTTCACAAGCTCAGTATAATACATTACTGTTTATGTAACAAATTTCTAATGATTGCATCTGAAAAGTTAGCAGTGTTCATAAAAACAATTTCCACGCCAACATCAAATTTGCAGTACGCTTTATACTGCTTCGACAAAAAAAAATCGCAGGTTCTCCCCTCCTGCGAAATGGACTTGCTTCGAGGCCAGCCGCCTTCACTGAATTCCAGCCAATCAGCGCTCAGTTGTCATCTGTTGTCACGAGTAACAACAAAGATTGGAGATATTTGACCGACATCATCTTCTATTTTCAAATTGATATATAACCGATAACACCGATAATGGAAGCAGGATGCCTATATTTTTCGGAATGGTAAGATTTGTTCACATAAAGCCGATGTTATTGCCGATATTTTGATGATGAAATCCAGGAAGCTGTTCGACAATAGGAAAATGTCGAAAACTGCTCAGCGCGTGATATTTTAACATGGGAGACCCCTAGTTCTATGTGATATAACTTCGGCAAATTTATTTATCTTTTTTTTCTTCATGTTATTTGCTATCAGAATAAAACAAGTTTCAAGGATTATGCCATGCAGAACTAGGGAGACCCCCATTCACTTTATCATTTCGGGCTATTACTTCATTCTAGGACCGAATTTCGAAAAACAAAAAGATGGCTAATTGCTAAATTTTGCTGAAAAATGATTATATGTAAAAAAATGGGAGTTTTAGGGTGTTTAAATAGGTTAAAAATTTGGGCAGGTTAACGTGAAACAGACAGTAGTATTGTTGTAATTCTTCAATTAAATCACTTTACTCGGGGCCATGATGAAAACACGTTTTTATTTGTTATAGTATTTTTTCCAAAAAAATCCTGATACGCCCCTTTAAAGGTGCATGCCCAACATATTCTTTATCGGAATTAAATAAATGTATAATTGTGTGATTATTCCACCAGTTCTAAAACTTACGAGTGCCTGCTATACAGGTATAATCATTTTGTAATATTTATTTTACTGATAGTGACGCGCGGTGGTATCAGGCTATTTGCATATGCAAATGAAACATGATATTTTTTAATTATACTAATTAAATGTGTCGCCTGAAAAAATAATATTTTCTTCAGATTATAAAGTATGACCATTGCACATCAAAATACAGTGGAACCTCTCTAAACCGGACACCCTGGGAGGTCCCCAGGGTGTCCGGCTTAGAGAGGTTTCACTGTAAATCAGGCATTTGATCATTCTGAACTGTATTTGTGTGTTATGCGATCACGAACAGACATTATCACCTGATATAAAAGGCCAAGAGACTCATCAAAAATAAGACAACTTGTGTTTTCTTGGTGTCCGGTTTAGAGAGGTTCCACTGTATATATACAGAGAATAAATAGTAATGTCCGTTAACATTTTAATGAAACACGGTAATCGCCCTGATATCAGTGTGGACATTTTTGTCTGATATAAAATGTATAATAATGCCAATCAATACGTGGGGAAATGGTCAATAAATGTTTATTTTGCCAGAAAATGTCTCCAGATGATTTCTCTGATATAAAGAACAGTTTGTGCCTACTGAGTCGGCATGTACCTTTAATAGAACACGGTCACATACACGCAAACGTTACTCCGACAAGGAGCTAAACTGGTTAAGCCTCCTATAAGCCCCGTTCTTCCATAATCCCTCGCACATGCGCATGTTGCGAGCCCTGTGTAAACTGGCTGTCACTGGCTGTCAGTGACTAATGGGTCTTGGTTGTATGATACCAAGCTCTGGGAATAGGACGCGGAGGTAGACAACGCAATTATAGAGAATACGAGCGGCGCCCATGCAATAACGTGTCTTGTAGTATACGATGGCTTCGGAAATCGTGTCTGAAATTTGAAATCTTTTTTTGGTGAATGACGTCGAAGGATGGCGAAATTTTCAAAACCGGTGCGGAATTCCGCACCTGTTTTGACAATGTCGACAACTTTTGACATTGGTTACAGACACTATTTATTTTTGTATTTTGTAATGTCAAATGTTGTCTATGTGATGTTTTACGTATAAGTCGCGGTTCGCTATTACAGTATGTCACCCGCATATATTGTGCCGAGTGTTGAGCCGCCG
The DNA here is from genome assembly GCA_029237695.1 of Conchocele bisecta. Classification (NCBI taxonomy): domain Eukaryota; kingdom Metazoa; phylum Mollusca; class Bivalvia; order Lucinida; family Thyasiridae; genus Conchocele; species Conchocele bisecta. Next base: position 218,782 of record CM055275.1, read on the forward strand.
CAGCCCTAGGACCTAGCGGCAATATATATTCATTATTTCTGTCACGAGATGACAAGTTTGTTTTATCCACCGACCCAAGTACATTCGTATGTACAGTAGAACCTCGTATGTACAGTAGAACCTCGTAAGTACAGTACTCGTATGTACAGTAGAACCTCGTATGTACAGTATAACCTCGTATGTACAGTAGCAGTAGAACCTCGTATGTACAGTAGAACCTCGTGTGTACAGTAGAACCTTGTGTGTACAGTAGAACCTCGTATGTACAGTAGAACCTTGTGTGTACAGTAGAACCTTGTATGTACAGTGGAACCTCGTATGTACAGTGGAACCTCGTATTTACAGTAGAACCTCGTATGTGCAGTAGAACCTCGTATGTACAGTAGAACCTCGTGTGTACAATAGAATCTCGTATGTACAGTAGAACCTCGTGTGTACAGTAGAACCTCGTATGTACAGTAGAACCTCGTATGTGCAGTAGAACCTCGTATGTACAGTAGAACCTCGTGTGTACAGTAGAACTTCGTGTGTACAGTAGAACCTCGTATGTACAGTAGAACCTCGTATGTACAGTGGAACCTCGTATGTACAGTAGAACCCCAACACCGGTCATCATAGGTGCTCCTCGTTGTGTCAGGATTAGATGAGTTCCACGGCAATTTAAATGTATGAACACGTCACGCTACGCGTGTGTTTTGCGATCATGAACAGACAGTATCAGTAGAGATACATTACAGTGATACATGTAACCAACAAAAGTAATGATATTGGTGTTTGTACTGTACAATAGTAGCATTGATATACACAACTACATGTGCACGAGATGTTTAAATGAATATTCATTCATTTGTCTTGCTCCACCAGATGAGTACATTTATATTCTTAGCTCAGGCTCAATCAGCCAATGTAGGCCTACGTGGTACAGTCAATATGACCAACCGTCGTGGAAGTTTATGTTGATGCAGCCACAGCAACGTTCAATAAACGTGTCCACGTGTGCGTCCAGACACACAGGTGACTTAACAATCGTGTGTTACTGCTAGTATCATCTCTACATAACAGTATACGTGTCATTTGTATTAGATTAGAAACTACTGTCTGTTTCACGAAACCTGCCCAAATTTTACAATCATATAAACAATGCAAAAACAATTTTATTTTCGAAGATATTAAATTAAAGGAAAATTTAAGAATGAGCCTTCTTTTGATTTCGTGAAAGTTGGTCCACTATTGATTTTATTATGAATTTACAATTTCCTCATGCTAAATCCCCATAGACATCTTCACAGAGTGAAGATATCTATGGGGATTTAACATGGGGACACAAATTAATTTCAGAAATAGTGGACTGATTTTCAAAATTGAACTTTTGTTTTCTTAGTTACATCATTTCCAAGCTATCTCGCTAGATTTCGTAATCAATTTCCATTTATTTTAGTTTTTCGACGACTCCTCCAGGTTCTCCACCTCTTTTTTCCCCATGTTAAATTCCCATAGAGAACTAATTTTTCGTAACAAAATCAATATTGGACAACATTTCACGAATTAAAAAGTACGGTCATCCTTAAATGTTGCTGTAATTTAATATTATAGAAACAAAATATTGTTTTTGCATTGTTTATATGCCCGTAAAATGTGGGAAGATTTCGTGAAACAGACAGTAGACAGATTTTTGTTCTGGCACATGTAGTCTAACGTACATGTCTATATACATGAACTGTGAAGCAAACCGAAGCTGGTCTTGAAATTCACACACATGTGACGGATAAAATCGCGCCACTTGCACAGTGTTCGATGTTTGTAGTTGTACGTCCGGTGGTCGGCACACCCTGTGAATCAGCTCAGTGTTCAATGTTTATAGTTGTACGTCCGGTGGTCGGCACACCCTGTGAATCAGCTCAGTGTTCGATGTTTATAGTTGTACGTCCGGTGGTCGGCACACCCTTTGAATCAGCTCAGTGTTCGATGTTTATAGTTGTACGTCCGGTGGTCGGCACACCCTGTGAATCAGCTCAGTGTTCGATGTTTATAGTTGTACGTCCGGTGGTCGGCACACCCTGTGAATCAGCTCAGTGTTCGATGTTTATAGTTGTACGTCCGGTGGTCGGCACACCCTGTGAATCAGCTCAGTGTTCGATGTTTATAGTTGTACGCCCGGTGGTCGGCACACCATGTGAATCAGCTCAGGTGTAAGCTCCACCCACTTCTCTGTGAAGTATCTTTGTCCCACAATATCTTTGTCCCACACCAGTGAATTTGATGGATACGTTTTCTCGCCCCTATATAGAACCTATTTGCGAATCTCAAAATGTGTATCTGACCCAGAATAAAACTGAACTTTTTATTAAAGCAAAGTTTTCACCCACGAATTGGACGCTAATGCCAGTTCACTGGATCGTCACTCAGTGCAGTGATCCGAATCTTCCGCCTGTGCGATCATGGACAGACATATCATCAGAGACAAAATGTGAAACCAATGAATAATGACAATATTATTTACGAGTGCTCAGTTTAGAGAGGTTCCACTGTGCCTGACTTATATTGTAGGACTTCCGGAGGTTGACACACCCCGCTCATGGGAAAACGTCTCTACCCTTTGCGGCATGTATGTAATGTAGAATGGAACTGGAAACTCTGATGAAGGTCATTGTTTCACTGTGATCAACTGGAAAAGTGGGGCTTATAGGTTTTGTGACCACTATATATCCAGAACAGCCTGCGCATCCGCACAGTTAGGATCTGCACTGCTCGCCATGCCACCAATGAAACATCCGTGATGTTTGTAAAAGCAATATAGATTGTTAGCAGACTACAGGAGTGTGCTATTCGATATGTTTGATAGTGTAAATGTGTGAATGTAAGCACAGCGAGTTACACAACTAAGGCAACGTAAATACATGCGATATTGCCCGTGATTTGTGTTGCGCTTAGCGATACCACTACAGGACGCGACGTCAGTATAAATACTTATCCCGCCGCCAGAGTGCGCTAGTAGACAAAGATCTACACATGTCATAGGCCCCATTTCTCCACTCAATGTCACGTTTGTGGAAATGCTCAAAGTGTTGGAAATGAATATTACAGTCTGATGCTCATGAAACCTCAGTGTGTCAGTGTTAGGTATCCCTGATGGTAATGCATGTTCACGATTACATAGCACTCAACATGTCTTAGAGTACACTACAACAACTGTCAACCGGGAATTCATACAATCCCCGTGTGTTCCACTTTGAACAGCCGTACTGATATTTATCCCGTCAACACAGCTCGTATGTGCCGTGAAACACGGTGCCGTGAAACATTGTTGATATCCTGTCAATACGACCTAATCACTGCGTATGAGTATGTGCGGTGGCTGGAGTTATTTGTATTGCACTTTAAAGCTATTTGTAGGTGTTGACGGGATAAATAGAATAGTAGGTTAGTGCCGTGAATGGAAATAAATATCTGGCGCGGCACGGAAACGGGATGTGCTCGGCAGAGCACGTGGATACGGGGTACACTTGCACAAGTGCAGCCTCATCACGATCTACGCTGCTTGTCATTTAGTTAGCGAAGTTATCTTACTGCAGAAAACATTCAGTCCAGTTGTTGCAAACTGCGTTTTGTCAGCCGACGGACATGTTTGATCAGGTCACCCGTACACTGCCTATATTGTATCGTACGACTAGTCATTGACGCCGTCCTAATAGCTGTAGCATTGTAGTTAGTGTGAGATAACATATTAAGTCGCATAAGCCGCATTTCTCCAGTCACAGCCACATATCAGGGTGGGCAGTGAACGTCACACCGACCCGCTTCTAACTATACGTTTTATCTAAATATCCCTGTAACTACTGGAGCAAGTAAAGGGGTCACTGGGTCAGTGGAAGAAGGAGGCTACCTCCCTCATGGACTACTGTCTCTTTCACAGAAACTGTCCGAGTTGTGTACACTTGTTCATATATATTAATATGTATAGTATCGACTAGGGATTGGTGGTAATGCAGTGAACCAGCGCTAGAGAGAAATGCAAACTTCCTCTTCCGCTCCTGCCTATGGACGCCGTCAGTGTCGCCCTTATGATAACGCCCGATAGTTATTTCCAAATAAAGTGCATTGTAAAGTGGAAGCTATCAAAACCGGTAATGGAAAGCGCAGTGAATAATCTAGTTTCGCCATGATTAACCAGTTATCTTCCATAGCGGTATTCAGCATTAGTCACTGATGGTCTATCACTGGCGAACAACGTAGACTGTGATCCCACTGCACTTGGTGCCATGATCGTCACAAGCATCGTAAATTCGGCCAGCATGACACAACCAGTAGAATCATTTCCAAATCCGTTGGAAGCGGCGCCCGGAATTTCGGCCATGTACATAGACACTCGTTTCATCTTTCTACAATGGTCAATATAGCAATACGCCCATTATTCTGATGCGGTAGAACATGCCGAAACACCTGTTTCGTTTAGTAACCGGTGCAAGAAATGTGTGCCGGTTACTAGACGAAAACTGCCTTTATGTTATAGCTCTAAGTAAAGTGAGTGACATCTCGTCAGGAAACCGTACATTTTTCTACATGAAACATTTTGCGCCGGTGCGGAGTGCAGAACCAGTGATTGGTGGAATGTGTACCCATAGACATGTACGGCCACAGAAGCGTGTTACGGCTGACAGTAATCATACATAAAATCGTCCAATTTCATCAATACGCGGATGTTTATTGTATAACATCCGGAGGTTGACACACCCAACTAATGGGAAACGTCTCTATATGTATGCCCACGGCAGCATGCCATTCCCTCTGTATGTAATGTCAAATGTTGGCGGTAAAATCAAATGTGGCCGTGACTGTACAAATGGCACATAATGGGACGTCTGACATGATCAAATAACACACTTCTGTAGCATGATAACGATATATATCGCTTAAATGTGAAGGACGAACATACGACAGAACGATGGACTGACACCCGTGACGATGTGGATGTGCATGCTGATCTGGGGCTACACTGACTAAACCTCGCTATATCGTAACATTGTTGTTCGTGTGCCGACTTTGATACACGTGTGATGATATTAACTAACAGTTGACGATGGCTATGTATACATGCTGAGTGTAGCTCAGACTCAACCAAACATTTTGGCACAGAACAGGCAACAGTGTTATACATGGGGTGATCAGGGTCTACGTGTTCAGCAAAATGTCATTAGGAGTGCCCTGGCATGTATGTCTGTCCGATATGCAGAAGAATTGCTCTAACACGGGTGTTATGTATCGGGTTTCATCAATAACACAACGTCACTCTCCTCGTATTGTTTCATTTGATGAACTTCCACACGCCATCGGGAGACGGTGGTCACAGCGGCCGCGTTCTTGTTGGAACGAATATCATAATATGTATTGCATAAGCACAATATAATGCGTTCAAGTTGTAAAGGTCACATAAAACGTGCTCTGGAGCGGTTCTCATTTATATACATGTATTTATCACGTATTACATGTACGTTCATTGGGAACTGGCCACACATTTAACATTTATACAGCTGATGTCCATTTTCCACATTAAAGCATGGTTTTGCAGCAATCGGTGGAAATGATTCTCAAGTGTTGATAAACCTTGTTTCAAAACTTGAAAAAATGAAGCAATAGCATGCGACATATTCGTTTCCCCACTTCCGTTTCCCGCATTGGCTTGTACTAAATGCATTGTGTCGCGTCTAAAGCAATACGTGTTCCGTCAGCGGAGTGGCCAACTATCGACATCATTGGCAAAAATGTCATGTTTATTAAATACGGAGACGTGACAAGGGAGATCATCCTGTACACGCCATAGAATCTATCCCCATAACCTGATAACGCCATTTAGTGAGATCCTCAACTGAGGTCTCACGGGACAGTGCACAGCAAGGATAAAAAGGGGGTGGACGATTTTCAATATATTTCAGTACCGACACTACAAGTTGCAACAATCTGTCTAAAAAAATAGGTTTATGGATATTTCTTGACTTTGTGAGGCTTGACTACTGCCTGTTACATATCTTGCTGCCGACAAACATTTGGCTATTAAAGATATTAAATCAAATTTTTATATTATTTCGAAAAAAAACAATTTTCCAATGGAAATTTAACATGGGACATAAAGTTAATTGACTCTGAAACCTGGTGAGATAGCTTGGAAATGATGTAAATAATAAAACAAAAGTTAGATTTCTATTTCTAAAATCGGTCCACAACTAAACAAAGATTGAATGTGTTTAATAGCCAAAAGTTCGTCGGCAGCAAAACGTGGAACACACAGTCGGTGCATTTCTTAGAGTATTGCATAATTCTACAAAACTCAATGTTAGCTCCGGTTGATTTTGACATCTTGGAAAATGGTGCATGTCTCGCCGGTACGATTTCAAATCAGAATTTAAGGAATTTTTCGGACATTTGTAGCAAAAATTTGAGGTGGTTATGACGCCACTTTGGAATCATTTTCAGAAAAAGGTGTGATGTTACATGTGATAGAACAAATCATATCACCATTCCTCCAGTCGCAGTTACTTTGTAGTTCTGTCATGTAATGGCGGATGCACATCATTCACATACATTAGATTAACAGATATTACCCATCCTCACATCATTCACATACATTACATTAACAGATATTACCCATCCTCACATCATTCACATACATTACATTAACAGATATTACCCATCCTCACATCATTCACATACATTACATTAACAGATATTACCCATCCTCAGATCATTCACATACATTACATTAACAGATATTACCCATCCTCACATCATTCACATACACTACATTAACAGATATTACCCATCCTCACATCATTCACATACATTACATTAACAGATATTACCCATCCTCACATCATTCATACATTAACATTAACAGATATTACCCATCCTCAGATCATCACATACATTACATTAACAGATATTACCCATCCTCACATCATTCACATACACTACATTAACAGATATTACCCATCCTCACATCATTCACATACACTACATTAACAGATATTACCCATCCTCACTCATTCACATACACTACATAACAGATATTACCCATCCTCACATCATTCACATACACTACATTAACAGATATTACCCTCCTCAGATCATTCACATACATTACATTACAGATATTACCCATCCTCACATCATTCACATACACTACAATTAACATATATTACCCATCCTCACATCATTCACATACATTACATTAACAGATATTACACACCCTCACATCATTCACATACATTACATTAACAGATATTACCCATCCTCACATCATTCACATACACTACATTAACAGATATTACCCATCCTCACATCATTCACATACATTACATTAACAGATATTACCCATCCTCACATCATTCACATACATTACATTAACATATTACCCATCCTCACATCATTCACTACATTACATTAACAGTATTACCCATCCTCACATCATTCACATACATTACATTAACAGATATTACACACCCTCACATCATTCACATACATTACATTAACAGATATTACCCATCCTCACATCATTCACATACATTACATTAACGATATACCCATCCTCACATATTCACATACACTAACATTAACATATACCCATTACCCATCCTCACATCTTCACATACATTACATTAACATATTACCCATCCTCACATCATTCACATACATTTTACATAACAGATATTACACACCCTACATCATTCACATACATTACCCATTAACATATATTACCCATCCTACACATCATTCACATACACTACATTAACAGATATTACCCATCCTCAGATCATTCACATACATTAGATTAACAGATATTACCCATCCTCACATCATTCACATACATTACATTAACAGATATTACCCATCCTCACATCATTCACATACATTACATTAACAGATATTACCCATTCTCACATCATTCACATACATTACATTAACAGATATAACCCATCCTCAGATTTGCATCGCTTGAAATGAGCGTTAACCCTTAGAATGAGGAACGAAAATTGTCGTCTGCTGATTATATACAGGAATTTTTTTCGGTCAAAATACTGCCAAACTATAGAAGATTTCATTTAAATTCTTTCTTTTCTTCAGATCATCGCCCGCGGACGTGTCGCATTATTATACTACCCTCCCGGTCAGCAGTATCACGTGACGTGAGTTCCCGGACACGTACAGTCGGACACCGTCTCCCGCCGACAGCGGAATAGGCGCCACCACACCGCCGACGGACAGCGGCACGGACTCCACTACATCGCCGACCGTCTCGCCGAAAGCCAGCTCCAATAATGATTGTTTGTTGCTGTGACTGGAGAAATTGGGCTTACGGGATTTGTGACCAGTGTAGCTCCTGATGAAATAGCACAGCCATAGGGTTAGGGTTAGATATTACTTTTAGAAGTATGACGGGTGTTTACTTGCACAGGCTGATCTGGATCTACACTGGATGCAAAAATCATATAGGCCATTTCTCCAGCAACGGTCACATTTTAAAATGGTACTGAGGATAAAAAATATCATCGTCTGCCACCTTTTCATATTTCTAGTACTTTTGGCTTTCATTCTAGTAGTGTACTGTAAAATTATTGTTTATCCTTGATATCAATTATACACATTAAAGTAACACTGGACCGTCGGCTGACATTACCAGCGCATTCTAGTCATGGCCTACACCAATCAGTATATAGTGGCCTTACTGTCCAACGTACGTTTCAGACGAGGAGCCAATTCTGATATGTTCAGCGAAGTTTCAGTGATTGAATGACGGCCAGTATATACCTAGTATATACTATAGAGTCCTTGGAATTATATAGCAATATTTGTATATTGAGTTATTAATCGTATTATTATAATTCTTTCCAGACGCTAACCAAACGGTCGTTACACCGGAAGTGAGCACGGAGAAGCCGCTACACACCTTCATGGCGCTCGTCTCCATGGCGATACTCGTCTCTCTGGACCGGAAGTTGCTGCTGGGCGACATCTACCAGTACGTCATGGATAACTGCCCCTACTACAACAACGACCAGAAGGCGTGGATGAACAGTATCCGGCACAACCTCAGTCTCGACGAGTGCTTCATTAAGGCGGGCCGGTAAGAGCAACTACTGGGCCATACATCCGGCCGTGGCAGATGACTTCGCTAAGCGCGACTTCCGCAGACGACAGGCGGGACGCAAGTAGCGCAGCAAGTCGCGCAGCAAGAGGTGAAATCGGCCAGTAGTGGTGACGTGGGACGGTCCGCCGCAACATTTAGCGGCTACGTGGCGATGACGCCGTCCTCATACGGCCATACATCCGGCCGTGGCAGACGACTTCGCTAAGGGCGACGGCTACCATCCATACAGCAGCGCCGCCTACTACCCATACCACGGTCGCCAGATTACCACTTCCGGTCAGCAGTAGACTTCGCCTGGTTCCACGCCTGCTCCAGCCGTCTACACGCCAAAGGGGGGATACAGCGACGTGTACCAGTACGGCTACCCATCTACGTCACAGACCACGTCACCGACGGCAGTTCCATCTAGTGGCTACTTCAGTGGTCAGTTTACAACGCCCAGTTTCGACACTATGATGTCACAGCCGGGTATCTACAATTACAACAACATCGCTTCCCGTACGGTACCGACTGGTCACGCACCGCTGGCGAGATTCACTGACATAACGTGTATGTGTTGACATGTGAACGTGATATGTGCTACACTGTACAACAAAAGTGGTATAAGGACAGTATGTGTAAAGAAAGGTGCTATAAACAGAAAGATACAGCGTATGTAAAATAATTATATACTGTGCATATTCTGTATGATATCTAAATCATTGTATAAAACAATATTGTAACTTGCCAATACCAGTATATGGGTTATTGAGACAGATCGGAAGTATCTACCCAGGACATTAATACTTATATTTAAAGAAAGTAATAATCACCTCAATGAGCCAATAACTTGGTTATTTTGGCAGGTATACAACATTTTGTATTTATTCGTATACATGTACTATTTATTGTGTTTGTATTGTAAATAAATGTTTTCAGTGACATTTTGTTTGTTGTCATTTATAGGGCCTGTGTGATGGTGTTAACTAATCTCAAGCTATATGTACCGTGAATAATTCCCTAAGCCACGAGTTACCCCCTATACCAAGGTTTAACTATGGGTTTAGGGAAATTAAAGTGCATCTGGCGACTGAAACTAACATTTTCCGTCTAACCCACAGGCATTTGGTGTGTTTCGGCTTTCTTCTGTAGTACTATTTAATTATGAATGTGTAGCTTTGGTCGGACACGACCTCGCATCGTGTCCATTTGAGAAATATTGTTGTATTGCTGAAATAGCATTAACCCCTTTGAACACAAAAGCCCGCTATATAGCGGTTTATGCAAACAGTGTAGATCCAGATGAGCCGGCTCGTAACAAGCCGTCTCATCAGGATCTGCACTTTATGAAATCTTCATATTTTTTAGACTAGTCTTAAAACATTTTAGGACGGTTGGATTGGTCGGAAAATTAGCATATCACAGTCCATTTCAGTTGGTTAGTGTTGAAAGGGTTGAACATATTATAGAAGAGGATTTATAGCTGGTTTCCTAGGACGACCTCGTGAAATACTGTGCTTAACGCCCAAACATCAATAGTACGGTACCAAATGCAGAAATGGCATTTGATCAGGAGCTACACTGGTCACAAATAACAATAAGCCTCATTTCTCCAGCCATAGCCACAACTATCCCCGCTATCCTGGCAGATGACATAGAGAATAGTATGTTGCTGCCATCAATTGGAAAATGTCTGCCCATGCTAAGGAAACGGTGTGGGACAAGGCCTGATCAGACTACGCAGATGAGAATGCTTGTGTAGGTGCTACACCACCCGTAAATCAATATCCACACTCGTCATGCCAAGGGTAGCATAACTTATTGTTCTGATTTTAGAAATCCTGGCTTTTAATATAATTTGAAATGTCTAAAATTCTCACAATTCTATAAGAGATTTACTGACGCTCAATCTCACTGTATCTTTGGCATTTCACAACAATCAACCAATATATAATATGGAATAATTTTAATCTGAAATTTCTCTGTAATTATATTAAATCGCATTTGTAGCTTTCGAGTAGGCACTTAACAGACATAGTGCGCGACAACTTTAAGTGCTTCGGCAAGTCTGAGGTAGTTTGTGACAGACCGGAATATGCTACCTGTGTAGCTTCTGATACAATAGCACACTCCTGTAGTCTGATAATGATCTATATTGCTTGACGGGTGCTTAATTGATAGATGGCGAACCGTGCAGATCCTGATCAGACTGTACGGATGCACAGGCTGATCTGGATCTACACTGTTCGCAAAAACATAAGCCCCATTTCTCCAGACATATTATTAAAAATAAGCATGTGCAGTCATTGATCTATTTTCAAGTATGTTGAAAAACAATTTGAAATGGAATGAAATTTTAGTATGTTAGAAAACATGCACAGATCACGACATTAGCTCAAAGATCATACTCGTACTGTTTGTGTAAATAAAAAAATATCCAAGACGGCCGCGAAAGTTTTCTAGCTTCAGCTGCACAATTGTGGTGGGAGATACGACACATTGTTAACTGCAATAGAGAGCGGGGAACAAACTTGCAGATGTCACAGAGTTACTGTCTGTAGATCGCAATTCGTGATTTCAGCCCATCTCTGTTCCTTGTTAGAAGAATGTATGCGGAATTGTTGATCTTAGAATATGTCCAGATACCACATGCTTGTCGTACAATGTGACTGATGGAATTGTTTTAATGAATATCGGCGGAAAATGCACTTAACATGATAAAGTGATTCTACTACCAAACAAACTCACGTGCCTTTTTATGACCCCGCCACCGAATGGTGAGGGAGGCTGTGGCCAATCCACGATCATTGGCCCCAACTAAACCCCAGGTCAATGTCTGTTATAATTTATGTTTGAACGTTTATGGAATGAACGTGTTTACTATGAAACAGTTGACCCCCCCCCCCCCCCGTTGTATTTTTAATGTGCCCTTGTTTTCTGTGGCTGCCGGTGTGGACATTCGTGTGCCTAACAGGCCACATTTCTAGTATTTCCATCATTCTTAAACGTAATGTTATGAAATAAACTCGCATTCAAATAGGCTTAGTTATTATAATACAGGCACTCTGTTATTTTGTTTGTGTTCTACATCTCAGTTGAACAACGGGTTATGCATTAGAGCTGTTATATACATGAGGTAATTCAGGTGACCGTCATATTGACAGTAAGATGTTTGTTTATATCGTCTTCCTATCTTACAATGCAACGCAATACGTCAATATGTGTTCCATGTTGACGTCTCGTGAGTTCATATTAGTCAATGACGGAACTACGATCCACATGGCAAAATAGTTCGTTCTAAATCACCACTAATTTGCTTTTTTATGTGTAATGTTTTGAAGCGCATATACATTGCGTATAATGTACGTATATAATAAAAGGGTTATTTGATTTTTCGGGTTTTTGCAGCGTGCGATATTGTGCGAATTTAGGCCACACAAAACTAACAAATAACAAACATCTCATAGGTTTGAAATTGAGTGTATGACACGTGTATGGCATTGTATTACAAATGAGTCAATGTGTGGCAAACACATTTTACATCATTGCTGTAATGTTCTTAATGCATGTACATTCAATACAAAATGGGTAGTAGGTGTGGATGTCGCCCAGCAGTAACTTCCGGTCCGGGGAGCCAAGTATCGCCATGGAGACGAGCGCCATGAAGGTGTGTGGCGGCTTCTCCGCGCTCACTTCCGGTGTAACGAGCGAAGCCGACTTCTCCGACAGTTTGGTTAACGTTTGAAAAAATAAATAATTGTGTATTATGCACATATGTATAATTATACAACTGGTCAATACGGCAACTATCATCATTATATGTAATGCCAATCGAGACGACACTGAATACATGAGTGTATCGTCATGTGAGCGTCCAACAGACCATTTATAATTCACCCTACTTTCTAAGCCAATCGCTGGACAGTCTTGTTCTTCACTTATGTCGCATATTGCAACGTTTAACCCCAATAAGTATTAACAAATTTAATGTTTAACTGGAAAATGGAAAACCAATGCTCGGATGTGACATAGCATTGTACACTTGTCTGAACTATAAGTCAGTTATTGTCCACATGTTGGATCTTTCAGGGACTAAATGATGCGGTCGCCTCGATATTCAATTCCTTAAAATCAAATTTGTGAACAAGAACTCGGCTGAGACAACCTACCTTAGAGGAACTATGTGGTCCTTGTAATGTTTGAACTAGTAGTTGTCTTCCAGTTGTCACAATATACATTTCTACTATCAGGGGCCCGTTTCACTAAACTTCGTACGACTAAAATGTTCGTACGTGCAAATTTAGGATCGTCTGGAACTTTCAATTGATGGATTTACATTTATTGAGCATATGCTGCATATATGCAGCCTATGCTCAATAAATGTAAATCCAATAATTGTTTGCAGGAAAACATTGTTAATGTGAAATTTACAGAATATCATAATGTTGCACTGACGCACATGTTAGTCGTACCAAGCTTAGTGAAACGGCCCCCAGATTTTCATAATCTAATATTCGTAAACGTCATTTATACGCAACGGGGACACGAAGGGACGACTTTTATTTGTTTTAAATATACTTTTCAACAAATATTAAGGTTCTCAATGTCACCACTACGCGAGGTAGTAATGAAGGCGCAGCGATGCAAATGGAGTGACGAAATATCTCTAACTAGCCACCACGTTCTAAGTACATAACTCTAATTTCATTGCATTGTATTATATGTAGTGCAACCTATTGCTTATACAACGGAAAACGTGCAGCTACTGACCACCATACATATCCGGGTGCACTGAGTACGTCTGAAGTACAGACTTCCTAATTACAAGTACATGTAGTCTCTCGTGAAAGTCGCACGAAAAGTCGGCCAGTAAGATAAGTATAACGTTCGACGCTGTGCTAGAATATACCCACAAACCCTCTTCTCAACTTATATGACTGGTGATATTTGGCTTATGAGATTTGTGACCAGTGTAGCTCCTGATCAAATAACACAAATATGTAGCCTGAGTTAGAAGCATGACGTAAGCCCCATTTCTCCAGTCACAGGCACAACTATGCAAGTAAATTTTACAAAATAATAAACATGTTCTCCAGTCACAGTCACATGTGGTTATGACTGGAGAAATGGGGCTTATGAGTTTAGCGGCCAGTGCAGATACAGATCAGCCTGTGCATACGCACAGTCTGATCAGGATCTACAATGTTCGTCATTCCATCAATGAATTACATGCAACCTCCCAACAGGCAATATAGATCGCTATCACGCTACAGGAATGTACTACAATATGTTATATACTTCCCGGAAGTTGTTATTATCGCCATATTCGACCTCTTGCAGTGAATTAATATTGTGCTACCAAAATGAGTGCTAGCCAATTATTTAGGCTGCCAACTTCAGCTCGGTCATGCTAGATGACTATATTACAATACTACGATGCTACGATGGAGATACATCGATGCCACTACGACGATAATATGGTAGCACGATAAAAACAACACGATGCTATGATAGTACGATGACGATACTTTATTGTGGTGCTGTTATCGTGCTCTCGTGGTATTGTCATCATAGTATTGTGCAATCATCATCGTATTGTCGTGGTATCGTAGTGTCGTTATTGTATGTACCAAGGGTCTTTGGTTTAGAACGGTTCCACTGTACTAAATGATAAATCACAAATGTGCCTACTGTTTTCATCAACATAATTCATATACAGAGGTACGCAACTAACGTTAGACTGCACCGTACCGTTCGGGTATATATGCAGGAGCCGGGGTGGAACGGTCACGTCATGAAAGTTACACTTCTTCTCGTTGAATATATACATGTCGAGGAACCAGAGCTGGTCCATCAGTGAGGTATCGAGTTCCAGTCTGGTCATGTTGGGGTTGGGTGTGTACGCCAGTCGAAAGTCGACCCACCGCTCACGGAGGAACATGCTCATGGAGTGGAACGAATCTTTGAATGAATATACTATATCCAGTGAAACCTCTCTAAACCCGACAACCTGGGAGCTCCCCAGGGTGTCTGGCTTAGAGAAGCTTCACTGTAAATCATGCAGTTTATCATTCTGTGCCATAGTTGTGTGCTATGCGATCACGAACAGACATTATCACCTAAGATAAATGACCAAGAAACTAATCAAACACAAGATCCAAGGTGTGTTATTCGTGTCCGGTTTAGAGGGGTTCCATTGTATGTGGTTGCGGCTGGGGATATGGGGTTTATGTGTGATGCGACCAGTGTAGATCCAGATCAGCCTGTGCATCCGCACAGTCTGATCAGGATCTCCACTGTTCGTCATTCCATCAATGACACATCCGTCATGCTCTAACAATCAATCTAGATTGTGATCAGGCTACATGCATGTTATATCAGGAGCTACACTGGTCAATATTCACATACGCCTCATTTCTCCAGTCACAGCCACATATTCGGACATATGCGTAAATTCATTAAATACGTTTACAAAATATACGATATTTTTCATAAATAAAGTCAAAACTTGACAGAACTTTCAGAGTACACGCCGAATATTATTTTGCATGTATTCTGAAAGTTTGTCAACTTTTGACGCCACTGACGGAAACTATTGAAAATTGTGTAAAACATATTTTATGAAATTACGCAGATGTCCGAAGGTACAAACTCACATGGCGTGTCTCATATTATAATCACAGGTGGATAAAGCGTGGCACGGATGGTACATTGGTTTACAAATCCTGATAATGTTTAGAAACCAGCAGAAAGTATAATATTCAATCCAATTACTACATGTATGCGGTGGGGAGGGTAAACAGTAAGAGGTTTCTACAATACGACTACGGAGTTTCTAACTGTTAACAAACCGCATTGACAGTCGATGCTGACATACTAAATTTTAAATGAGTGTGTTTGTTCATGCTTAATAACCTTGATTGCGGCTACGGCTGGAGAGATGGGGATTATCGTATTTGGTAATATTCACAAGTTTGATTTTCTAGCACACCCCCTAATGCGGATAAAGGTAAAAACTATTTGCCAGAGACTGTTACATGTGCTCCAGGCAAACCATGCAGTGTCAGATCAGACTGCGCAGATGCTGATCTGAAACTGCACTGGTTGTAAAATTCATCAGCCCCATTTGTCCAGTCACAGTCACAACTATGTGAACTAACCTATATACAGACTAGCTCCCCTGCGACACTTAGTGTATTTAGCCGATATTATTGTATTATTACAAAATAACCTATAGACCCTGTTATATGTTAGTTGCGAACAATTAACTATGCAATACCTCCCGTACCGGACGGTACTGGAGGTTTTGTCGAGTTACGTGTCCTGCAACTACGTGTATTCTGGCTAAAGTGTCAATTGTGATATAGTTTTTACAAATTCAAACGCGAAAAGCAAAAATTAATTTCACCTTTTCACAAAACTACAAAACAATTACCGAATTTCTCCATTTTATTTCATATTACAGCGACTTCTCGCGATTTCACAAACATGCGTTTATTTTCAAAAAAGAAAATGCAAATTTTCAACACGGAATTTCGTGTTTTCGCGATTTCCCCTTTCACGAGGTCGAAAATCGCAATGCGAAAACACGTCAATTTCATATTTTCACGTATGATGACGTATTTATTAAAATTATTAATCATCACTATATATTACTTTGGATCTGTTATGTGACCCGCAATGCCCAAAAAATGTTTTTTTTTTTTTTGTAGCCTGCGCATCGATACTTGTGTGTTTAAGTAATTGAGGAGACTAATACATGTACATGTATACTAATGATGATATTCATATCCATATCCGTACTAAGGTGTACTGATCTTTATACACGCAATAAGTCAATTATTCAAGGATAGCCATGAGACAAGCCATGTGATTTACTACCTAAGAAGATGTACAATTTTTCGTGAAAGATATTTACAGAAACTGACATTTTCTCTAAATGACGAAATGTTCACAGCATATGTAAAATGCTACAACAATTCGTCAACTTTTGACGTAATTTACAGAAACTTTCGTAAATGTTGTAAATATTCTTCACGAGTTACGGCACAAAATCACATGTAGGCCTGTAATGTGTCTGTCTCTGAAATTATCGCCCGTATCGCAACACTGTTTGTCGACGATACTGATTTCGGTCATCGGTCATCGTTTTCGCAAATCACGTCGAAAATTGTCGATAAATTCGATTTAATTCCACGTGAGCTCTGAATTTGTTGTAAATTTTCGACGTCATTTACGGAATGTATCGCATTTTCTCGAAATCGATATAGGCAATGCGATACGGGAGGTATTTTCAGAGCCAGGCCAGATTTATTAAGATATAAAATAAATCAACCAACATGTGGTTGTGACTTAAAAAATAGGGCGTTTGTTATTTTATGACCAGTGTAGATCTAGATCAAATAGCACACTCACGTAGCCTGATAACGATCTATATTGTCTGTTAAAGGCATGACGGGTGTTTCATGTATGCACATGCTGGTCTGGATCATCACTGGTCGCAAAAGCGCATACTCCGCATCCAGGGACAGCCATAAATAACCATCAAACTAGAGAACGCGTATAACATATTTGTCAGATACATCTTCAATGTAATCTGTGTCACATGGCTTTGGATAAAACACTGCTGGACTTCTTCAATACATGACTTTGTGGGTTCAATCCCCGCCTTAGGTATGTACACAACTAACGTCATAAAGTAGTTCTATGTTGGTCTTCGTAGTATTTCGGATGAGACTTGAAACCGTCTCTCTCTCTCTCGCTCTCTTGCTCTCTCTCGCTCTTGTTCTCTTTTTCTTTCTCTCTCTATATATATAGAGAGATAAAGAGAGAGATAGAGGATGAGACTTGAAACCGTCGCTCTCTCT
This sequence comes from Conchocele bisecta, assembly GCA_029237695.1. Lineage (NCBI taxonomy): Eukaryota > Metazoa > Mollusca > Bivalvia > Lucinida > Thyasiridae > Conchocele > Conchocele bisecta. The sequence continues at coordinate 236,767 of CM055275.1, forward strand.
CTCTCTCTATCTTGTTATCAGAGAGAGAGAGAGAGAGAGAGAGAGAGAGAGAGAGAGAGAGAGAGAGAGAGAGAGAGAGAGAGAGAGAGAGAGAGAGAGAGAGAGACGAGGCCTCGGTTTCAAGTATATATAAAACAATTTGATGACCTTAGCTGTTGCTGTGACTTTAAACATGTTCATTGTTTTTTTCTGTGATGCTTCAACATGACATGTACAGTACAATGGAACATATCTAACCGGACACCTGGGGACCTCTCAAGGTGTCCGGTTCAGATATTTCCACTGTAATTCCGGTGAATGAACAAATCAAGACATGACAACTGTGTATGTTTTTCAGTCATGAACACACAGTATTAATAAATTACAGGAGAACACGCAAAAAAGGAACGCGCTCTCTGAATCAATAAATTTATCAGTTGAATGTTGTCGTTCAGAGTTTACATCGACGATGACATCATGGGTGCAGTACATAGCCAACGAGATGTCCACGAATCATTGACGCTGAACCAGCATGCACCGCCCTCTGACCACACCACCGCATGAGTAATCGCTCACTCACTCACTCACTCACTCACTCACTCACTCACTCACATCACTCACTACACTCACTCACTCACTCACTCACTCACTCACTCACTCACTCACTCACTCACTCACTCACTCACTCACTCACTCACTCACTCACTCACTCACTCACTCACTCACTCACTCACTCAACTCACTCACTCACTCCACTCACTCACATCTCACTCACTCACTCACTCACTCACTCACTCACCCATCACTCACCTCACTCACTCACTCACTCACTCACACTCACTCACTCACTCACTCACTCACTCACACTCACATCACTCACTCACTCACATCACTCACTCACTCACTCACTCACTCACTCACATCACTCACTCACTCACTCACTCACTCACTCACTCACTCACTCACTCACTCACTCACTCACTCACTCACTCACTTCACTCACTAACGCACTCACTACTCACTCACTCACTCACTCACTCACTCACTCACTCACTCACTCACTCACTCATCACTCACTCACTCACTCACTCACTCACTCACTCACTCACTCACTCACTCACTCACATCACTCACTCACTCACTCACTCACTCACTCACTCACTCACTCACATCACTCACTCTCACTCACATCACTCACTCACTCACTCACTCACTCACTCACTCACTCACTCACTCAATCAATCAATCAATCAATCAACCAATCAATCAATCAATATAAATTAATGGTTTACTACCGTACGTATATTTAGTCTGTTGGTGCCTGCTTACCTATGGGGAGCGGAAGATGACTCATCAGTTCATGAGTAAATAACTTGCTAAACAATGAAGTATTAGTATCCCGTTACAATATTCAGCGCACCTATAAGTACATGTAATTATATACATTTATTTACTGGGGCAAAACGACCCGGGACGAACGGGATTATGTGCGAAACGACCAGGGTGTGAATGGGTTTAAGGGCGAAACGACCCGGGACGAAAATAGTGTTGTAATGTTACTTTTCGCTTTTAACCTTTACGTACTTTATCATTTGGTTCCCGGTTCTGACCTAATGATATCACACAATTATATAGCACACCAAGGAACCAGCTTTTCCGCGCGAGTTGTTTGTTTACATCATGTACTCTAGTATCTGCCTCTTTTATGCACTAGACATCGAACGGACCGGTACTTATAACACCCACCTTCTTTGTGCCATGTGCATTGAGCACGTCACGTAAGTATAACTTCCCTGTGAGGTAAGCATTTATTGCTGTATAGTTTTACACCGATAAGCATTTATTGCCTGTGAACCACAGGCAACTGTCACAGACTGTCGTTGCCTTAAATTAACCATATTAATATCCCACCACTATGGCGAATTACAAAAATAGTACGAAATAAACTGAGTACGAAAGGATAAACCATGAAATTTTTGATGATTTTGATTTGTCGCGTTATTTTACACGGCCATTTTCAACTTTGTTTTCCAGGTAATTATTTGAGCTGCAAATTTGAATATACACCAAGTTACAGTTTGCCATAATTTGTTGTTGTTGTAGATTTTGCGCCGCACGAAAGTTACATGTAAACAAACCGCTGTCCCATTGACAGCCAGCCAAAATGTGCTACAGTGCGACCCCGTTAGTACACGGAAGTCCGGTGACATACAACCTTCCGTGTTGCTTATCCGAACCGAGCTATATCCGTTCTCGCCCAAGACGCATCATAATGTCAACAAAAAATACATGTACACTGACTGTGAATGAACGACGTCGCCAATGCCTATAATATGCCATAAGTTTTCACTGTTATCTTTGCATGTAATAAATATATTGAATCCAAGAATTGTTAGCGTCATGTTTTATTTATTCATCATATTCATGTAGAATGTAGATCTACGCAGGTCCGTGCAATCCATTATTGTAAACGCGTGTAGAAAAAAGTGTAGTAAATACGTGTAGCCATCATTCGATGACGCAATGACCGATATCCTGTTCCATCAGCTGCAACGTCACGTGACAAGCTCGTGCGTTGCAATCTGTGTTTACTCATATGGTGAGCACAGGTGGAAGACTCGGACCTATGACACCAAAATAAATGCCTATTAAAAAAATCCCATTATCCCACCCACCTGGTATCGTACTGTACATGACGTTAATAATAGAACGAGATCAAGTGGGTGGGTGGGGTAATGGATATTTTTGTAATGGTCATTTTTCTTTGTGTCACACGTCCGACTATTCCACCTGTGGGTTTGAATACGCACAGAGTTTTAACCCTTTCAACACCACATACCTGTATAGACATGTTTCGCCCGACGTGTTATAATATTGCGCCAGTTCATGAGGTAATCAGGCTTATCACGTGAGATTTTCGACGAAGATGAATCTGATAATAGTGTACATTTTCTGTAAATGATATCGAATGTTGACGAATATTAAATTAGTAATTATTACGCATTTGCTCTGAAAATGTTATCAACTTTCCGATATATTTGCAGAAAAAAGTCAAATCATTCTCGACGAAAATCTCAGTTATATAATAAAGTTGATTATCTCATGCACTGGCTCAATTATGACGTAGCGAAACAAGGCCAGTTGTCAGTACACATTTGTGTACATGCACCGGGGGCGTGGGCAGTGCTGTAACAATTTAGTTAATCTGGGTTGAGTTAATCTGCGCGACTGATACGCGATCTCCGATTGGTCAGCCTTTACACCTAATTAATATTCCACCAATGGTGAGCGCGAACGCATGCCGGAAAAATGAAATCGAGCACATAACAATTAGCACTGCTTTGTTACTGGGACCAATAATTGTTGATGTTATTCCCAGTTTGCTCGGATTAATTTACGAAATGTGCAAACGTGATCAGCTGCACATTCACATCGGTGAGGCTATGCGTCCATAAAAAAAAAATCAAACAAAAAAATTGTCCATTTTGGGTCTAATTTGGGAAAGAATCGCAAATTTAACACGATTTCTGACAATAGACGTGTTCAATTTAACACGATTTTGATATACAAATAGGCAAAAAATTCGGGAGCCAAGGCACAACCGTGTACTAACCGAAATCGTTTTATAGTGAAGCGTGTACGGGGTCACACTGTATTTTCATTTCGCTCCCTAATCTATAATATTGTATTTTTTAAATCAAACTTCTATTCATCTTTTGAAATCGACCTTCATTTAGCTTTCGTAAGTATAATTACACAGATCACAGTGTACACGCAAGTTTTTCAGCTAACTGAATGAGGATGGGTATACGCGCACAGGCATTCGGCGGGTTTCGGCTTTCATATACATATATATATATATATATATATATATATATATATATACGCGTAGTCTTCATTATGTGGGTTGGGTATCGACCTATGAACATTTCTGCTGCCACAGTCGCCGGGACATAACAAAAATATTTGTATATCAACTTGATAACTATTTTTGAGGGTATTTTTTATACAAGATCTAACATAAGTGATGTTTGTTCATGGTATGCATTTTTAGCTCGACTATTCAAAGAATAAGTAGAGCTTATGTTGTCAGCCCGGCGTCGGCGTCACCGTCACGCCTTGGTTAAGGTTTTTAGTAAAGCTTGTATATGGAATACTACTGGCCCTACACCCACCATACTTGGACAACTTCATCTCCTAGTGATGTACATCAATAACCCCTGATCTATATTTGACCTTCACCTACATTTCCTCTTGAATTACTTGGTTAATTCCCCTTGGTTTAGGTTTTTACTCAACCTTGGTTAAGGTTTTTAGTCAAGTTTGTATATGCAATACTACTGGCCCTACACCCACCATACTTGGACAACTTCATCTCCTAGTGATGCAGATCAATAACCCCTCATCTATATTTGACCTTGACCTACATTCCCTCTTGAATTACTTACTTAATTCCCCTTGGTTAAGGTTTTTAGTCAACCTTGGTTAAGGTTTTTTTTTCAAGTTTGTTCATTGAATACTATTGTGCATCCAGACACCATACTTCAACAACCTTTTCTCATAGGTATGTACATCAATAACCCCAGATCTATATTTGACCTTGACCTACATTTCCTCTTCAATTACTTACTTAATTCATTTTGGTTAAGGTTTTTAGTCAACCTTCTATATGGAATACTACTGGCCCTACACCCACCATACTTGGACAACTTCATCTCCTAGTGATGTACATCAACAACCCCTGATCTATATTTGACCTTGACCTACATTTCCTCTTGAATTACTTACTTAATTCCCCTTGGTTAACGTTTTTAGTCAAGCTTGTAGATGGAATACTCCTGGCCCTACACCAACCATACTTGGACAACTTCATCTCCTAGTGATGTACATCAACAACCCCTGACCTATATTTGACCTTCACCTACATTTAACCTTGAATTACTTAGTGAATTCCCCTTGGTTAAGGTTTTTACTCGACCTTTATTAAGCTTTTTACTCAAGCTTGTACATGGAATACTATTGTGCATACAGACACCATACTTGGACAACCTTTTGTCATAGTTATGTACATCAATAAACCCTGATCTATATTTGACCTTGACCTACATTTCCTCTTGAATTACTTACTTAATTCTCTTTGGTTAAGCTTTTTAGTCAAGCTTGTAGATAGAATACTCATAGCCCTACACCAACCATACTTGGACAACTTCATCTCCTAGTGATGTACATCAATAATCCCTGACCTATATTTGACCTTCACCTACTTTTAACCTTGAATTACTTAGTTATTTCCCCTTGGGTAAGGTTTTTAGTCAAGCTTGTATATGGAATACTCCTGGCCCTACACCAACCATACTTGCACAACTTCATCTCCTAGTGATGTACATCAACAAACCCTGACCTATATTTGACCTTGACCTACATTTAACCTTGAATTACTTACTTACTTAATTCCTCTTGGTTAAGGTTTTTACTCGACCTTGGTTAAGCTTTTTACTCAAGCTTGTACATGGAATACTATTGTGCATACAGACACCATACTTGGACAACCTTTTGTCATAGTGATGTACATCAATAACCCCTGATCTATATTTGACCTTGACCTACATTGAATTACTTACTTACTTAATTCTCTTTGGTTAAGGTTTTTAGTCAAGCTTGTAGATGGAATACTCATGGCCCTACATCAACCATACTTGGACAACTTCATCTCCTAGTGATGTACATCAACAACAATGCACAAGTTTTTTGGTTAAAGTTTTTCGTTATACTATATCTCTGCAACTGCTTTGCCCATTACCTTGAAAACTTCACATGGGTGTTTATCATCATCTATATTTTCATTCTACCCCCTCCCGTGCGGCCCCTGTGCCCAATGTCAAGGTCAAATTACTTTGAAGTTTTTGGTTAAGTTTTTTGGTTAAGTTGTTTGGTTAAAGTTTTTCGTTATACTATATCTCTGCAACTGCTTTGCCCATTACCTTGAAAACTTCACATGGGTGTTTATCATCATCTATATTTTCATTCTACCCCCCTCCCGTGCGGCCCCTGTGCCAATGTCAAGGTCAAATTACTTTGAAGTTTTTGGTTAAAAGTTTTTGGTTAAGTTTTTTGGTTAAGTTTTTTGGTTAAAGTTTTTTGGTTAAGTTTTTTGGTTAAAGTTTTTCGTTATACTATATCTCTGCAACTGCTTTGCCCATTACCTTGAAAACTTCACATGGGTGTTTATCATCATCTATATTTTCATTCTACCCCCTCCCGTCGGCGGCCCGTGCCCAATGTCAAGGTCAAATTACTTTGAAGTTTTTGGTTAAGTTTTTTGGTTAAAAGTTTTTGGTTAAGTTTTTTGGTTAAAGTTTTTGGTTAAGTTTTTTGGTTAAAGTTTTTTGTTGTATTATATCTCTGCAACTGCTTTGCCCCATTACCTTGAAAACTTCACATGGGTGTTTATCATCATCTATATTTTCATTCTACCCCCCTCCCGTGCGGCCCCTGTGCCCAATGTCAAGGTCAAATTACTTTGAAGTTTTTGGTTAAAGTTTTTGGTTAAAAGTTTTTAAAAGTTTTTGGTTAAGTTTTTTGGTTAAAGTTTTTGGTTAAGTTAAGTTTTTTGGTTAAATTTGTTTGTTATACTATATCTCTGCAACTGCTTTTGCCCATTACCTTGAAACTTCACATGGGTGTTTATCATCATCTATATTTTCATTCTACCCCCCTCCCGTGCGGCCCCTGTGCCCAATGTCAAGGTCAAATTACTTTGAAGTTTTTGGTTAAAGTTTTTTTGTTTTTTTCGCGCCCGCTTGCGGAAAGCGCGATATAGTCGGCACTTTGTCGTACGCACGTGTGTCCGGTTAAAGTTTTTGCTTAAGTTTTTTGGTTAAAGTTTTTCCTTATACTATATCTTTTTTGTTAGTGTCCATGCCTCGCCACAAGGCGCGACATGCAGGCCGCGGCCATCTAGTTACTCAACCTTGGTTAAGGTTTTTAGTCAAGCTTGTAGATGGCATACTATTGTGCATACAGACACCATACTTGGATAACTTTTTCTCATAGGGATGTACATCAATAACCCCTGACCTTTATTTTACCTTCACCTACATTTAACCTTCAATTACTTGGTTAATGTTTATAGTCAAGCTTGTATATGGAATACTTCTGGGTCTACATCAACCATACTTGGACAACTTCATCTCCTAATGATGTACATCAATAATCCCTGACCTATATTTGACCTTGACCTACTTTTATCCTTGGATTACTTAGTTATCTCCCCTTGGTTACGGTTTTTAGTAAGCAAGCTTGTATATGGAATACTCCTGGGCCTACAGCAACCATACTTGGAAAACTTTATCTCCTAGTGATGTACATCAATAATCCCTTGGTTAATGTTTTTAGTCAACCTTGGTTAAGGTTTTTATGCAGGCCGCACCCACCTTCTTTGTCAAGCTATGTGTACATCGACAACCCTCGTAGTCGAGCTATGCTGTTCTCCTACAGCTCTTGTTAAGAGTTTAATTACTCATATCATAAGAAATGAGGCTAAGCCGACTTTTCCTTTTATGAAATCAGTAAATGATATAAATATCATATTAAATCTAAGCCATCACTCACTATAACCCCTGCATATACAGCATGTTGAGGGGTAGATCATTTGTGGATTTTTATCACCAATGATGTGTTCGTTCTATAGCTGTTTTCATGCCCAAGATCGAGGCCAAACCAGTTGGAAATTATTTGTTTGTCAGATAAGGATTGAGAGAGTACCGGTAAATGTGTCTAGTCAGACCAAGCAGCAACCAGGGATATTTGTGAGCCCATGCTCACTTGCTCTAGTTTTAAAGTTTCTAGTGTTGATATAAGCGTGGTATTTAACATTTTCATAAAATTTGTCCTGGTTTTACATTACTAAACACTGATGCTAAAAAGGAAACTAACCCTGCCTTGGTGTAGCTCATTCACAGATGTGTTTGCATATATGTAAAACGTCTTGCACCATCTGCTACATATGCTGATATATGCCATGCCTGTCTCGAGCCCTGCAAAAGGGGAGAGGTTTACAGTATAAATGTATTACAGTACACCCAAATTTTTTTCACAAGAAAAATGAATATTTTCTGTTACTTCTGTTACTTCTGAAGTTTGGAAGTGCAAAACTTAAATCGAGAGCAAAATTTGCATTAGCAGCCAATTTTGAGAATTCTATTGTGAATTTGTTCAGGTTCAGTGACCCCAATGTACATGTAGTCCGCCGCCACATTCATGTGTCGAGTAAACTTATCAAAATATGCATAAGAACATTTTTATCATACCAAGTTTACTGAAACTGGCCCCTGTTGAATAGTGCATCATGGAATAATATATATTCCCTTCCCATGGTAGATGTGGGCTGACAGTCCACACCAGCATAATTTCACACATTCATAACGTTACTGTCTAATTTTAAACTTCTGTGTCTAATTCACTAAGGATGGAGCATATTTTTTATACCACCCGCAACGAGTTGTGGGGGGTATACTGGAGTCAGGTTGTCCGTCCGTCCGTGAACTTAACATCAGAGAAATATTATTATAACTTCTACTTCCTTCATCAAAAATGCTTAATATTTCACACATGCATTCCTGTAAGGCTCTACTACCATGCTGTGCCAAATCCATGACCGTCCAACCCCCGCTGATCCCAAGGTCAAGGTCAAATACTTAGTCTGTTTCCTTCATTGCAGATTCTTAATATTTCATGCATGCATTCCTCTAAGGCACTACTATCCTGCTGTGACATATCACCGCTGATCTCAAGGTCACATACCGGTACTTAGTCTCTTTACAACACTTAACATCAGAGAAATCGGTTATAACTTCTACTTCCTTGCTCGGATCTGCTTCACATTTCACACTCGCATTGCTCCAATGGACCTCTACCACCCTGTGACAAATTCACGTTCGTGCCGCCCCCGCTAAGCCCAGAGTCAAGGTCACAAGCCCATACACTTGGAAAATTTTACATATTTAGTGGTACCTGGGCCCACGCGGGGGGTATTCCGTAAGCCTCGCTTACTGACCAATCTAGTTATTTCTTCCATAAAGATGACAGTATATCCACACTTGTATACATTTAGTTGCAGGAAGTAACTCTGCAGAATACTCTCGTATTGTTCATACCCAGAGTTATGGTGCCCTCCATAGGTTTCCCTTGCCGATTAGGGAATCACATCTGATTCACAATTTAGCTGTTAATTGTAACATGTATCCTGTATTTTTCAAGTGAAAGAAATGTCAGTATTATAAAAGTAATACCAACTTGTAGTTCTGAAATACATGTTAGTACGACTAGAACAATAAATATTGCCTTTCCAATGCAATCTACATCTGTAAATAATTAATTTATAACAGAGTTCAGAGCTATTGAACTATTTTCATTTCATAATACTGATATTCATTTATTTGAAATAAGTATAGAAAATGTAGCATAATTTACAGATAAAGTGTGAATAAGATCTGATTCGCTATTCTACAGTACACATTGGTGCATGTGAAATCCCCATCTTTAATTATTTTCACTAAGTCCTCATGGAATTATACCCCTCAGAAATTCACATTTTTGACGCCAAATTAGTTTTTTTCCCCCACCAATCCAATTCATACATTGTATACCTGACCACCATCAAGTGCCGCAGTGTGTGAAAGAAGTATTCACTCTACATCAAATCCTTAATGAATTATTCCCCTTTTTCGACTCCAAAATTTCTATTTTTGAATTGTTCAACGAAATAATCCTACATAAATTTCCCACTGATTAAATTCATACTTTGCATACCTCCCCACCACCAAGTACAGTGCGAAACTCCCCCTCAAATCCTTGCATAATTATTTCCCATATTTTTTACATCTTCGGCGAGCTAGTTGTACATTTTTCAACCGTCCACCAGTCCAATTCATTCTTTGCATAAATGTACCTGACTAACATCAAGTGCCGCAGCAAGTAACAATCAAAGTACTGAAAGTACTGAATGGCGGGAGACAAGTAGCCATTTGTGAATTTGCATACTCAGAAATTCCTTGTTAGAAATATATTCGATGTTGATTATTGGATGTACAATCTGCAAATTTGGAGAACTTGATCAGTTACTGGTGTTTGTAAAATACAGCCTGCTCTAAACACAAATAGGTTCATGAAGCAATAATGTTGAGCATTGGCGTTGCTATTAATAACTTGCTTTCAGTTCACTCGCTGACTTTAAATGTCACCTGACTGTTGTTAATTGCGAACTCAAATTGAGCCTATTGAGACGTCCCCCGATGAACAGATAATCACGATCCCCATAGCGATACGGGGGGCGTCTCAATAACAGCAATTTGTTCTCTTCAAAAGTAAAGTTGGGCATGCCAACTATTTTGCACATAATGTTGAGCATTGGCGTTGCTATTAATAACTTGCTTTCAGTTCACTCGCTGACTTTAAATGTCACCTGACTGTTGTTAATTGCGAACACAAATTGAGCCTATTGAGACGTCCCCCGATGAACAGAGAGCCACTTCCGAAAGTAGACCCGTGCAAACGGCCAGAATCACGATCCCAATAGCGTGGAGACAGTATGTCTCCCGCCAAAAAAACAGTTTCACTCCACCTCAAATCGTATGGAGTTATGCCCCTTTTACAATGCCTTATATCTCTGCAGTCCTAAGTCACATTGACTTGAAACTTCATATGCTTATTGTTCATGATCCATATATTCATGCTGTATCTCACTCATGCGGCCCCTGTGCCCAAGGTCAAGGTCAAATGACTTAGAAGTTTGTGTTCCGAAATCTGTGTTAAAGTTTTTAAATACCTTATATCTCTGCAGTCCTAAGTCACATTGACTTGAAACTTCATATATTCATTCTGTGTTCCACTCATGCGGCCCCTGTGCCCCTATGTCAAGGTCAAATGACTTAGAAGTTTGCGTTAAAGTTTCGGTCAAAATTTGCGTTAAAGTTTTCACATACCTACTATCTCTGTAACCGTAAGTCAGATTTGCTTGAAACTTTGTATGCTTATTGGGCATCAAACTTCAAATAAATACACTCTGAGACCATCAAATGCCTCGGCGGGCTCGACACGCGGGCCGCGGCCATCCTCGTTTATACAACTGTGCCAAGTTTGAGAGAAGGCTGCCAACAGGCGAGCTTCGTTGTCTTCTGACAACTCTTGTTAACTGGTCTGATGATGTATTGACGTGTTCTAGTAACGTCATGATGCACATGCATTACATAGGTGCTGACTTGCCCCGACATGAGCATTGCCTACAGCCATGGTCAAACAGCACGCGCTGTACGTTTGAACAACGGCAGCCTTGTAACAATTAATACATGCCCACTCAGTAGTCACTAAATGTTCTTTATATCGGAGACATCGTTTTCATGACCGCGAGTCGCTACGAGTCGAATAAATGTTACTAAATGATTATATCTAATCACTCGTAATTTTTAGAACTGGTGGAATAACATTTATTTAATTCCTATTAAGAACATTTTGTGCCTACTGAGTTGGCATGTACCTTTAAGAACATTTTGTGCCTACTGAGTGGGCATGTACCTTTAAGAACATTTTGTGCTTACTGAGTGGGCATGTACCTTTAACAGCATATTTGCATGCGTAAATACACAATTAAAAAACACAAAAAAAACAACCTATTACAGTTGGCAGTAATGCATATTAAAAACAACTGAATCCCCCATAGTGGTACATTCCGATCTGTATATGGCCTGACGTTTCTGTTGAACGTAACACCCCAAAGCAGTTGATCCCCATACAGGTGTTTCATTGATGGAATGGGAACAGTGCAGATCCTGATCAGACTGTGCAGATGCACAGGCTGATCTGGATCTACACTGTTTGCAAGATCTATAAGCCCCATTTCTCCAGTGACGGCCACATATCTGTTTTCAGCACGACAGACATATCGCCCAAGACCCACGGCTCGTGGAACTCCGAGACACTCAAGGTCTGGATGGACAAGTGTAAAGCCTTGGAGGTACATTCATGTTTCACCAATTTTCCATTGTTGCCTAGATATGTTTTTCCCTGGAAAACGGTTGGTTGGGGGCAAGCAAAGAATAATTTAACGATGGTGTTCATCCTTACTGGGTGGGTGACAGGTGGGAGCACGCGATGCTGTGCCAAATCCACAACCCTCAGACCTCCACTAACCTCAAGGTCACGGCCACAATCTTAACATTCAGGTAAATTTCTTTTAATTTCTGTTTCTTTTCACACAGTTTCTCGATATTGATTTTACTAAGCCACCACCAGGCGCATTTCGTGTCTTCTGACAACTCTTGTTGTTGTTGCATGATTTCGGCGGTGGCCGGGGGTATCAGTGAGCCCCTGGTCACTTGCTCTAGTTACTAGGAAATACCACTTTCTGCTTGTCCTTAAATTACTTTTCCTGTTATCAACTGATTGACTTTTCATGCTCCGTACATCTAACATGTCCAAGAAAGTAACCCTTAGATAGCTGGAACCGAACTGTGTCGTCTGATGTTGTTCCATATTTTGACTTTTCTCTCTAAAAACATGGTTTGGCAGCATTTTAGAATCATTTCCAATGATTTTAATGAGAAAAATGAAAAACAAATATTAAAAATCAGACGACAAAATTCAATTCAGCAGTTTAAGGGTTATAAAAAGTTATTTATTTTTATACGCACGTTTGAAAAAAACGGGATGTATTATGTATTCATCTTGTAGGGCGGGCGGGCGGGCACAGCTTGTCCATGCAATAACTAGAGTTGTACTTGACGGTTTGTAATAAAATTCGATATTCATGTTTAATACGGCAAGATGAAGAAGCCTATTGATTCTGAAATATTTCCAATAACTTATCTCCCCTTGGCGGCTATTTTTAATTTTCGCACTCTGTATCCTTGTCCACGCAATAACTCAAGTTCTACTTCACCAAACGTAACCAAATTCGGTATGCATGTTTGTCACAGCATGACAAAGAATCCAATTGATTTTGAAAAAATCCTGATCACTTATCTCCCCTTGGCGGCCATTCTTAATTTTCCCACTCTGTATTCTTGTCTACGCAATAACTCAAGTTCTACTTCACCGATCTTAACCAAATTCGGTATGCATGTTTATCATGCAAGACAAAGAAGTGTATTGATTTTGAAAAAATTCCGATGACTTATCTACCCTTGGCGGCCATTTTTAGCTCGACTATTCGAAGAATAAGTAGAGCTTATGTTGTCACCCCGGCGTCGGCGTCACCGTCACGCCTTGGTTAAGGTTTTTAGTCAAGCTTGTATATGGAATACTACTGGCCCTACACCCACCATACTTGGACAACTTCATCTCCTAGTGATGTACATCAATAACCCCTGATCTATATTTGACCTTCACCTACATTTCCTCTTGAATTACTTGGTTAATTCCCCTTGGTTTAGGTTTTTACTCAACCTTGGTTAAGGTTTTTAGTCAAGTTTGTATATGCAATACTACTGGCCCTACACCCACCATACTTGGACAACTTCATCTCCTAGTGATGCACATCAATAACCCCTCATCTATATTTGACCTTGACCTACATTTCCTCTTCAATTACTTACTTAATTCCCATTGGTTAAGGTTTTTAGTCAACCTTGGTTAAAGTTTTTTTTCAAGCTTGTACATTGAATACTATTGTGCATCCAGACACCATACTTCAACAACCTTTTCTCATAGGTATGTACATCAGTAACCCCAGATCTATATTTGACCTTGACCTACATTTCCTCTTCAATTACTTAATTAATTCATTTTGGTTAAGGTTTTTAGTCAACCTTCTATATGGAATACTACTGGCCCATACACCCACCATTGACTTTGGACAACTTCATCTCCTAGTGATGTACATCAACAACCCCTGATCTATATTTGACCTTGACCTACATTTCCTCTTGAATTACTTACTTAATTCCCCTTGGTTATGTTTTTATTTAGTCAAGCTTGTAGATGGAATACTCCTGGCCCTACACCAACCATACTTGGACAACTTCATCTCCTAGTGATGTACATCAACAACCCCTGACCTAAATTTGACCTTGACCTACATTTAACCTTGAATTACTTAGTTAATTCCCCTTGGTTAAGGTTTTTACTCGACCTTTATTAAGCTTTTTACTCAAGCTTGTACATGGAATACTATTGTGCATACAGACACCATACTTGGACAACCTTTTGTCATAGATATGTACATCAATAACCCCTGATCTATATTTGACCTTGACCTACATTTAACCTTGAATTACTTACTTAATTCTCTTTGGTTAAGCTTTTTAGTCAAGTTTGTAGATATAATACTCATGGCCCTACACCAACCATACTTGGACAACTTCATCTCCTAGTGATGTACATCAATAATCCCTGACCTATATTTGACCTTGACCTACTTTTAACCTTGAATTACTTAGTTATTTCCCCTTGGGTAAGGTTTTTAGTCAAGCTTGTATATGGAATACTCCTGGCCCTACACCAACCATACTTGGACAACTTCATCTCCTAGTGATGTACATCAACAACGCCTGACCTATATTTGACCTTCACCTACATTTAACCTTAAATTACTTACTTAATTCCCTTTGGTTAAGGTTTTTGTCGCGCCGCTTGCAGAAAGCGCGATATAGTCGGCACTTTGGCGTACGTACGTACGTACGTACGTATGTTCGTGGTTAAAGTTTTTGGTTAAGTTTTTGGTTAAAGTTTTTCGTTAACGTTTTTCGTTCTACTATATCTCTGCAACTGCTTTGCCCATTACCTTGAAACTTTCCCACAAATGGGTGGTTTATCATCATCTATAATTTTCAGTCCTTTACCCCCTCCCCGTGCACCCCTGTGCCCAATTGTCAAGGTCAAATTACTTTGAATTTTTGGTAAGTTTTTTGGTTAAAAGTTTTTTGGTTAAGTTTTTTTGGGTTAAAGTTTTTTCGGTTAAGACTTTTTAGGATCTCTGCAACAAAGCTTTTTGCCCATACCTTGAAAACTTCAAATGGGTTTTTTGGTTTAAAAGTTTTTCATTCATACTATATTTTCTTCTACCCCCAACCCCCTGTTCCCCCAATTTGTCCCAAAGGTTCAAACACTTTGAAGTAAAATTTCTTTACAAGTATTTTGGTTAATTTTTTGGGTTAAGTTTTTTGGTTAAATTTTTGTTAAGCTTTTTTTGGCAAAAGTTTTTTCGTTATAACTAAATTTTTCATTCTGCAACCCCCCTGCCCTTTTGCCATATACCTTGAAAACTTCACCCATGGTGTTATCCCGATCATCTAATATTTCAAATCTTAACCCCCCACCCAGTTTGCGGCCCCCCGGCCCCAATGTTTTTCAAGGTTCAAATTAAATTTTTTAACTTTGAAGAGGTTTTTAAGTTTTTTTGGTTAAAGTTTTTTGGTTGAAAGTTTTTTAACCAAAAGAAAAAAACTTTTTCGTTAATATATAATCTCTGCAAACTGCTTTGCCCATTACCTTTGATAAACTTTCATATGGGTGTTTTATCATCTATCTCAATTATTTTCATTCTACCAAACCCCCCTCCCGTGTGGCCCCTGTGCCCAATGTTCAAGGACAAATTACTTTGAAGTTTTTGGTTAAAAGTTTTTTTGGTTAAAGTTTATTTTTGGTTAAGTTTTTTTGGTTTAAAGCTTTTTGGTTAAGTTTTTTGGTTAAAGTTGTTTTTTCGATTATACTATATCTCTGTCAACTGCTTTTGCCCTATTACCTTGAACAACTTCCACATGGGTTTTATTTCATCAATCCTTATATTTTCATCTACCCTACCCCCCTCCCGTACGGCCCCTGTGACCAATGTCTAAGGTCAAATTACTTTGAAGTTTTTGGTTAAGTTTTTTGGTTAAAAAGATTTTTGGGCTTTAAGTTTTTTTGGTTTAAAAGTTTTTGGTTAAAGTTTTTGGTTAAATTTGTTTTTGTTGTTGATACCTATATCTCCCTGCAACTGCTTTGCCGCCCATTTACCCTTGAAACTTCACCATGGGTGTTATTTTATCCATCATCTATATTTTTTCATTTCTACCCCCCTCCCGTGGCGGCCCCTGTGACCCAAGGGTCAAATTAACTTTGAAGTTTTTGGTTAAATGTTTTTTTCGCGCCCTGCCCCCCCCCCTTGCTGAAAGCGGCGAAATAAAGTCGGACACTTTGTTCGTACGTACGTGTGTCCGGTTAAAGTTTTTGCTCAAGTTTTTTGGTTAAAGTTTTTCCTTATACTATATCTTTTTTGTTAGTGTCCATGCCTCGCCACAAGGCGCGACATGCAGGCCGCGGCCATCTAGTTACTCAACCTTGGTTATGGTTTTTAGTCAAGCTTGTAGATGGAATACTATTGTGCATACAGACACCATACTTGGATAACTTTTTCTCGTAGGGATGTACATCAATAACCCCTGACCTTTATTTTACCTTCACCTACATTTAACCTTCAATTACTTGGTTAATGTTTATAGTCAAGCTTGTATATGGAATACTTCTGGGCCTACATCAACCATACTTGGACAACTTCATCTCCTAATGATGTACATCAATAATCCCTGACCTATATTTGACCTTGACCTACTTTTATCCTTGGATTACTTTGTTATCTCCCCTTGGTTACGGTTTTTAGTCAAGCTTGTATATGGAATACTCCTGGGCCTACAGCAACCATACTTGGAAAACTTTATCTCCTAGTGACGTACATCAATAATCCCTTGGTTAATGTTTTTAGTCAACCTTGGTTAAGGTTTTTATGCAGGCCGCAGCCACCTTCTTTGTCAAGCTATGTGTACATCGACAACCCTCGTAGTCGAGCTATGCTGTTCTCCTACAGCTCTTGTTAATTTTCGCACTGTATCCTTGTCCACGTAATAACTCAAGTTCTACTTCACCGATCGTAACCAACTTTGGTAGACATGTTTATCATAGTAAGGCGAAGAAGCCTATTGTTTTTTAAAAATTTCCAATGACTTATCTCCTCTTGGTGGCCATTTTTAATATTCACACTCCTTGTCCACGCAATAACTCAAGTTCTACTTCACTGGTCGTAACCATATTCGGCATTCATGTTTATCACGGCTGGACAAAGAAGCCTATTGATTTTGAAAAATTTCCGATGACTTCTCTACCATTGGCGGCCATTTTTAATTTTTGCACTCTGTATCCTTGTCCACGCAATAACTCGAGTTCTACTTCACCGATCGTAATCAAATTCGGTATACATGTTTATGAAGGCAATATGAAGAAGCCTATTGGTTTTCAGTGAGTTATCTGCCCTTGTTGACTGGCCTTGCCTTGACGGGCGTATATTGTGACCTTCGGAACTCTTGTTATCAACTGATAAACAAATATCCATTAAACTGGAGATGACATGCGACCGGCTAAAGAGCAGATTACATGAATTCGAAGCAGGAGTTGGGTATAATGAAACTTGCTTATTATTGTGCAGTGATTTTGGGATTGGCTGTGGCCTAGGGGTTAGAACACTTGACTTCCAATCCAGAGGTTTTGGGTTCCAACCTCGGTTAGGGCATCAACAAATACTTTCATAGTATTTCCATCCCACTGATCTGTCAGATGAGACTTTAAACTGTGGTCCCGTCTCTATATAATTAGCTGTTGGTAGGACGTTAAACCCTTTCACTTTCACAGGCAAACCAGTACCGGACCTGTGGTATTTTCTTGGAATTGTGTCTACTCTCATAGAGCAGATTGCTTGACTTTAAAGCTAAAGTCGGGTATAATAAATCTTGCTTATTGTTAACCGAAACAAAAAATCAGTACTGGATCCGTAGTCTCTTGTGAGAATGGAGTAAACTCCTGATTTAGATTGTAGGGTTATTGGTTCAATCCCCGCCTGATACAAGAAAAATGCTTTTGTAGTATTTCCACTTATGGATGAGCTGTTAAAACCAAGCTTCCATCTCTCTATGTCCTTAGCTGTTACTGAGACATTAAACCTATTAACTTCTCTCATTCATTTTATTTCAGAGTGGACTTTGATCTACTGAGTTCAAGTCTGGCCGCAGAACAGAACCCTGTGATTGACGAACAGCTGGATAAACTAAAGTCCCTCGTGGATCAGTTTCACACGTCCGGGGTACGTGCTTTCTTAAATATATATTCCTTGTTGTCAACATAGATGTTATGTGGTGTTGAGATCCGCCTTGTCAGAGATCCGATTTATATCATGTTTGCGATCAGTGTTGTCCCAGATCAGCCTGCGCATCAGCGCAGTCTGATCAGGGCCTACACTATTCCCAAATCAGCCATACTGGCATGAGCAGAAAGGTTAGATCTGATTGTGAGCGCCTGCATTATGATCAGAATTCCTGTGGGTTGCAATTGTCCCTTCGTTTGCTCGTATACATATACAGAACTCCAGATAATGTTTGTATCTAGCGAGTATTATACCCCCATATTTCAAATTCAATGTGTATTTTACTTTTACAAATGGATTATTGATTTTCTTCCTTAATATTAAATATGGAACAAATAAAACAAATTAAACTAGTAAATTTTCAACTTCATTACAATATTTTCACTACTCGATTTGAAAATCAATGTGTATTTTCACATCGCTGTGAGTATTTTGATAATCAATGCGTATTCTGCTAAAATCAGTGCGTAAAATACGCCAATACGCAGCTTATCTGGAGCTCTGCATATAGTGATGCACTGGACACCCCGAGAGGTTTGTACTACAAATTTTGAATTTTGTAACTCGTAAAACTTTTCAACAGTAAGATAGCATATACAGGCTTGATTCTTGATACAGTCTACACTCGTTTACTCAAAGTCTAAGGGACTGAGGAAAATACTTAAGTTAAGTTACTATATAGGAAAACATGTACTTGTGACCAAGTATTTGACTTTGAGTTATCTGTAGTTTGACTTAAGAGAGTTTGAGGTAACAAGTGTAGACTGTATACAGGCTTTCAAGCATTCCTACTTTTTCATACTTTTTTTTTTATTCCTACTTTTTCCTACTATTTCATCAAAATTCCCAAAATTCCTACATTTTCCTACTTTTTCATTTGAAAAGCTAACAAAAATTAAAAACTATGCTATTCTGATCTGTTATGAGATTTATTTACAGAAAAAAGCTGTGCATGTTATATAGAGTGCTCTCGGGTGTCTTCTTCTTGTGGCCTTGATGTTTGTGATACCTCAGATGCCTGCCAGTTCGGAACAGCATACAGTATTCTCAGGTGAGTGTTGTAATATACTCTTGGATGCACACTGCCCATAAATATTGATAATATTTTATCCGATGATGTTCTGACTGAGGGTACTTGGGTTGTCATCAATTGTCAATTGTCGCTGAGTGATAAACAGAAAGCAAAACGGAGTCGGTGTAGTGAGAAAGCTCCTTCGCACCTGTTCTGGGACTTCTGCCAACCTACGACGTCATTTGCACACATTCTATACAAATACAGTGACGCATGCCGTCGCAGGCTACTTATAACGCTCGACACTGCCAACTTCAGACAATGGTTATACTATTTTGATACATCTTTAAACGATTTCACTCTTTGACTATTTATGTATATAGCGAAAAACATTGTACATGTTTAATGGCAATTAATGCTAATAAATAATATTGTATATTGTATTGTATATTTTCTAATTAGGAATTAAAATCTGTGTGTAAAAGGTAAACACTGTGATGTTTATATGAGTGTTGCATTGGGAATTTTGATTCAGTATATTGAGGAACAAATTATATTTCAAATAGACGTGCATGTATTTCAAACTGCTGCTGTTTCAATACTAAATTGATTTGAATTAAACAACCAAGTTAAATGGGCAATAAAATTTATGCAATTTAAAATACTTTTTTACATTGAAGTTTTCTGAAGTAGTTTATAATATGCACATGTTTGAACTTGATGTTGGCATTTTGCGTCACTTTTCATATGACATCGCCATTCACATCAATTGAAAATTCATGTTTAGGGACTGGCACATCTCATGAATGGATGAGTCGAACAAGACGAGATAGCTCAAATTATTCAGCAGTTGCAACTACATTCCCCCCCCACCCCCCCCCCCCTGCTCCCAACAAAAAAAAAATAAAAATCTACAATACTCGAATAGTTGGATGACTTTTTTCATGGCCTAGGTGTCAGGAAATCGCATCTGCAGCGATCTGGCATTTAAAAATTTCCTGGGGTAGGACCCCCAGACCCCCTGACTTTACCATTTCGTGCTCGCGGAGGTCGGCTATGCCGAATTGTAATTACAGACCCCCCCTGCAATTATTTCTGTATCCGCCCCTGGTCCCGTTGGTATAAATTAAAAACAAAATAAGAAAATACATGATAGTCTATGGGAAATGTATTTTGTCTTTTAAATACACGGCACAGTGATAAATTTCTAGTCTTTATAGGCTACACATTAGTATATTAAGTAAATTGGGCCATCAACTGAGAAAATGGACCTTATAACTTTTCCATTCAGCTGAACATACACATGTGTAGTTTGATCAGACTCAACACTGCTTGCCAGACCCATATCTTAGCGCCGTGTAATGGCATGCCAAACAGTGTACACTGAGATCAGACCTCATAACCTCATACATGCTGATATACTGGTTGAAAACCATAAAAGTCATGCTCTTAGTTGGTGTCCATATTGCTGTAAAATGTTAGTTCAAAGAATAAAAAAACAATTTCAGACTGGCAGCATCCGTAATGTTGAAGACACAAGGCCACAACAAGAAGACATCACTGAAACACCATGTTCCGAGTAACTGTGAGTACAAGAAATGTTCAAAGTTAAAGGTAAGAAAATATGAACAAATGTTCCTACTTTTTTATCATAATTTCCTACTTTTTCACAAAAGGTCACCAGAGAGCCTGTGTATATAGCTTTCTGATTGTGTGTAGATGCATTTTAATTTTTGCTAGCTGGTTGCCGTACTCTAATATCCCTCGGTCTGAGGCATAGCTGTCACTCTCTGATGGCTATTGTTTTCTGTTTGTAGACAACAGAGGAGACGGCAGACACCGTGGAAGATGATGAGGTTGGTAATCTGTGTGATGGCTATTGTTTTCTGTTTCAGACACACAGAGATGGCAGACACCGTGGAAGATGATTAGGTTGGTATCTGGTGTGATGGCTATTGTTTTCTGTTTCTAGACAACAGAGGAGATGGCAGACACCGTGGAAGATGATGAGGTTGGTATCTGTGTGATGGCTATTGTTTTCTGTTTCTAGACAACAGAGGAGATGGCAGACACCGTGGAAGATGATGAGGTTGGTGTGTGATGGCTATTTGTTTTCTGTTTCTAGACAACAGAGGAGATGGCAGACATCGTGGAAGATGATGAGGTTGGTATCTGTGTGATGGCTATTGTTTTCTGTTTCTAGACAACAGAGGAGATGGCAGACATCGTGGAAGATGATGAGGTTGGTATCTGTGTGATGGCTATTGTTTTCTGTTCTAGACAACAGAGGAGATGGCAGACACCGTGGAAGATGATGAGGTTGGTATCTGTGTGATGGCTATTGTTTTCTGTTTCTAGACAATAGAGGAGATGGCAGACATCGTGGAAGATGATGAGGTTGGTATCTGTGATGGATGGCTATTGTTTTCTGTTTCTAGACAACAGAGGAGATGGCAGACATCGTGGAAGATGATGAGGTTGGTATCTGTGTGAGGCGGGCGACTGACAAACTGGATATTACAACACTCGCCATTTGTGCAAATATTTCATTTGGTTTTCACTCGAATAAGAAATTAATTCTACAAATATATTCTGTAACTTGAAGGACTTGCTTAATACATGTGTAAATATGTGACGCATGTAATCCCATATTTTTATTTTGAGAACCATGGAAATATGAATCATTTCAAGAAAATTGGGAAACGCTAGTTTTTAATTTTTAATTAAAATAAAATTAATGGCATAAATGCTGCCACAAAAGTTGATGTAAACAATATTTTTTTGGAAAGAATATGTGTAATTAAGAAAATGCATTATTGCCATTAGCATAATTTGAAAGGAATTTGCTCAATCCTGATGCAGCTATGCAAGTGTGCAGTTTAAATTGTTTTTTCAAACTTTGTACGCCATCTTATATCAGCCGGCGACCCTGGGACGAGCGAAGATGAACAAGGAGCTCCAGGAGAAACTGGCCGACCAGATGTCACAGAACGACGGCAAGATGGCCGAGATGAAGGCTCAGTACAAGGTTTGTGACTAACCGAGGCTTGTGGTAATTGTGTATTTGACCAGAGTAGCTCCTGACCAAATAATCTGATAACAGGTGCAGATCCTGATCAGACTGTGCATATGCACATGCTGATCTGGGTCTACACTGGTCACAAAACTCATATAAGCCCCACTTCTCCAGTCACAGCCACAAAGGTGACTGAAGAAATGGGGCTTACAGGATTTCTGACTGACCAGCGTAGCTCCTGATCAAATAGCGCACTTGTGTAGCCTGATAACGATTGCATATGCGTATCTGGATCTTCACTGGTCGCAATGCTATAAGCCCCATTTATTTGTCGCAGCGGGAAGGGTGTGGAGTTGATGGAAGTATTTGCTATCGATAACAATGAATCCTTTCTTATAGGGATTCAGCTCTGATGGTGAATCTTAATGGGAATCACAACCGCAGCCAAGTGATCTGGTGTATTGAGGGTGCCTGACACCATATCAAGCTATTGTAATTTCAATGCTGATCATATAAACTTGATTTACTAGCATCCGCCACAATTTCAGTTATTTTTCAATTTCCATTTTTAGAGAGGGTATTACTGATTAATATCATTTTACTGAGTTCATTTCACAAATGTGGCTGTTACTGGAGAAATGGGGCTTATGGGTTTTGCGACCAGCCTGATCAGGATCTGCACTGTTTGCCATTCTGTGAATGAAATGCTCGTCATGCTTCTATTAGCAATATATATCTCTATCAAGCTACAGGCCCCCCAATGCAGCAGGTTAAAAAGGGATCGAACCTGTTTGCTTGGCCTTACATGACCTTAGCTGTTGATAGGCCGTCCCTATATGCTCAATTCATTTCAAACCTCGCCTAGGGGTTGTGGAATAGGAGTTAGAACACCAGACTTTCAATCCAGACGTTGTGGGTTCAAACCTCGCATTAGGCATAAATAAATACTCGCATAGTATTTCCATCCTGCTGGTGTTTTGGACGAGACTTGAAACTGAGGTCCCGACCCTAAATGGCCTTAGCTGTTGCTGGGATGTTATTGATTTTGTTTCGAAGAAAACAACAACAATTTTCCCATATGATCGACACTGGTCGCAAAACCCATGAGCGCCATTTCTCCTGTCACAGCCAAATATTAGAGGCGTTGAAGCAGCAGCGGGTGAGCCTGATGAAGCAGATGAAGGAGGACTCGGACAAATACAGGAAACTACGGCAACAGAAGGACAGGGAGGTCCTACAGCTACAGCAGAAGGTGGGTCGGTGATTCTGTCTCACTCACGCTTGATGGAAAGTGAGACAGCAGTGACAATTCCCAGAGCTCCAGATAAGCTTTGTGTCTAAAGAGTATTGTACCCCCTGATTTCAAATTAAATTTACTTAGTTGAGCTGCAAAAAGCAAACACTGTTTGCTTTTTCAGCTCAACTAAGTAAATGTTCAACTTTATTACAGTATTTCCAATGTTCAATTTGAAAATCAATGTCTATTTTCACATTGCTGTGAGTATTTCGTACTCCCACTTTTGATAATCAATGCGTATTCAGCAAAAATAAGTGTGTAAATACGCCAATACGAACCTTATCTGGAGTCTGAATTATGCTGGCGTAGTAGTGGACATTTCCGTCCAAATGTTCATTGAATATTTCCTGACCTGTTAGTGGGATCATTCAATCAATACCTAACTTCTTCAATAGCTGCCTCACATTGGTGTACAAAACAACCCCAGAAAAAGGTCCAAGTTAATAAATGGTGTGTGTCTTTCGACAAACTTTTTCACATTTGCAGAAAGAATGGCAACTTTCACATTTTATGATTTAATGGCTGTCTTTTCAAATGACTAGGAAAACAGACCACCATTTCACATTTTTGGACCAGCTTATAACATTGTCAAACTTAACAATTTTGACGTCAGCGTATTAATTGTTTCTTTGCCGGAAATGACGTCAAAACGTGACGTCAATTATATCTCGCGAACGTCTCGGAGCATATTGTTCCTTCAAGGAAATAAATCGCTCCAGAATCACGGTAAATCACTGGGTAGCATTTAGAACAGTACTACCCCAAGTATGTTCCTGTCTGTATAGTACTACCCCAAGTATGTTCCTGTCTGTATAGTACTACCCCAAGTATGTTCTTGTCTGTATAGTATCTGTCGTTGAATGGCCGTAAACCCCCAATCAGTAAATTTTTATCAAAGTGGGGCACATCTGAGCTCCAGATAAGTTTTGTGTCTAAAGAGTATTATACCCCCAGATTTCTAATTCAATGCATATTTTACTTTTACAAATGTATTATTGATTTTCTTCTGTATTAAATAGCGAACAAATGATAAAAAAAAATAAAGCACATTTAAAAATGCACTTATTTGGGTTGCTTTTTAGCTGACCTGAGTGAAGCTCATGTGAGCTATTTTTACCGCAATGTATCTGTCGTCCGTCGTCCGTGAACATTTTCAAACGTCTTCTCCTCGGTAACCATTGGGTCTATAGTCACCAAACTTCATGGTAGGTAGCGGGATTACAAAATTGTTAAAATGACGTCATTACGTAATCCAAGATGGCCGCTGTCTAAAAATAGCACAAATTCTTCAAAAATCTTCTCAAGAACCGCCAACCGGATTTCGACAAAGTTTGGTAGGAATGATCAAGTACAATGCTCTTTCAAAGTTGTTAAATTGATGACCCCGGGGTCAAAAATGGGCGTGGCCCGTGGGGTCAAATTGGGATCAAATTTTACTTTTTACCGAATATGGTCCATGTCTATATCAAATCGAAGGTATCAAAGAGGCGATCACTCTGGTACATTGTTTGTCGAAATTGGATGGTCATGTCATCCAAGATGGCCGCCGAAAGGTCAAAAGGTCAAAAGGTAGTTATTTTATTAGAGATTTCAAAATTCTTCTTCACACGAACCTCTTGTCCCAAGGTGGCCAAACTTCACAGTTATGGTCCATGGGTGAAGCCTTTTCAGATTTGTTAAAACGGAGGTCGTCGCTAATCCAAGTTGGCCGCTGTCTAAAAATAGCACAAATTCTTAAAAAATCTTCTGAACTGCCAGCCGGATTTCGACAAAACTTGGTAGGAATGAGCGATGTAGAATGCTCTTTGAAAGGTGTTAAAATGTGACCCCCAGGTCAAAAATGGGCGTGGCCCTTCGGGTCAAATTTTATTTTTGACCGAATATGCTCACGTCGTATATCAAATTGAAGGTATCGATGAGGCGATTGCTCTGGTGCAATATTTGCTGGCCAAACTTCATAAGTTAAGATCCTTGGGTGAAGCATTTTCAGATTTGGTAAAATGAGAGTCGTCGCTTAATCCAAGATGACCGCCATCTAAAAATAGCACAATTTTTTTAAAACACATGAACTCAATGTCACATTCTCCTCTGGTGTTCATGGAGTCAGGTGAGTGAATTAGGGCCATCATGGCCCTCTTGTTTGGCATTTCTCCAGTCACAGCCACAGATGAAAATTTGTTGCCTGTCGGAGTCTATTCCGTTAATTTGCAGGTAAATACCTGGAAATGTCTGTTTCCATCTTGCAACTGGAGACTGGCAGGCTGTGTATCTTAACTAACCCTTACTACACTGAATTCAATTGTCCGTCGGAAATGTTTTATTAGCTCACCTGCAATAAGCATGATAAGTGCAGAAGAGCTTATGGCATACCCTCGACGGCGGCGTCCACAAACTTAACGTTCGGGTAAATGTCTTATAACTTCTGTTTCCTTTCATGGAACCTTGATATTTCATACATGCATTCCTCAGATGACCCTCTATCATGACCCACCACCCAACCCTTACCCCAAGGTCAAGGTCACAAACTTAGCACATTCATAAACTTAACGTTGGGGTAAATGTCTTATAACATCTGTTTCCTTTCATTGAATGCCTTGATATTTCATACATGCATTCATCAGATGACCATCTATCATGCTGTAGCAAATCCACGACCCAACACCCAGCCCTTACCCCAAGGTCAAGGTCACAAACTTGGCATGTTCATAAACTTAACGTTGCGGGAAATGTCTTATGTTGTGTAACTTCTGTTTATTTACAGGTAACGCCTTCATATTTCATACATGCATTCATCTGATGATACTCTATCATGCTATAGCAAATCCATGACCCACGCCCCCACCCCTTTCTCCAAGGTCAATGTCACAAACAGCAAATCCACGACCCACCTTCCACCACTGACCCCAATGTCAAGGTCCTCTGCACACTCCTTAACTCAAGGTCAAGTTATATAATATTCATGTTTTTTATACAACTGTGCCAAGTTTCAGTGAAGGCTGCCAACAGGTGAGCTTCGTTGTCTTCTGACAACTCTTGTTTTCAATATTTCTCGACAAAAACCTGTTTTGACAACGCATGACAATCGTTGAATGGACATAAAACCCCCGATTAATCAATATGTCCCTGTTGCAGCACCTGACAAAGTTCATGTACACGGACAAGTCTGTGGTGTTGATGCCAGAAATGAGGGTGGATGATGACGTCACGGAAAGTCGGTCGCCTTCCTCACCCCACGACCAAAGCTGGCTGTTCAACACCATATTTGTTGGATTGGGCGGTTGGTTGGGCCATTATCTCCCCCTTTTCGACTTAGAATTTCACCATTTTGCCTTGTAACTTGTAAAGCTTCCATACCGTAATAGCTGGAGGCTAGATGCTTGGTATGTAGCTAATTTATTTTATACTCATACTTTTGGTAAACAATGCGTATTCTACTAAAATAAGTGTAAAATACCCAATATGCACCTTATCTGGAGCTCTGTATCATTTAACATGGCCGCAATGACTGAACTATTGCAGCCGAAATGTCCAACCCCGGCAACACCTCCCGATGACTTCTCTGAAGGAGAAGATGACGAGGATGAGCAGGTATATGATGAAGACAACCCGGACTATGATCCAGATTGGAAGAAAACACCAATGTTTAATCGCATTGTTGACCGGCCGAGAAATCCACGTGGACGTAGAACATATTTGTTCAAGCAACCAAAGGTAAATATGCGGCTGTGACTAGAGAAATGGGGCTTATGGGGTTAGCGACCAGTTTATATCCAGATCAGCATGTGCATCCGCACCGTCTGATCAGGATCTGCTCTGTTTGCCATTCCATCAATGCAACATCCATCATGCTTCTAACAAATATAGATCGCTATCAAGCAACATGCACATGCTATTTGATCAGGAGCTATGCTGGTCACAAATCAGTCCCATTTCTCCAGTCACAGCCTCGTATATTTGCTTTACCCCTTATACTGCGTGATTCTCTGTATACGATCCCGATTGTCTGAAAATACCAGTTTAGGCGGGTGACTGATCAACCGAGAAAAGTATGTTGATGTTGAACAGATTTGTTGAAGTGACCAGAGGTAAAAGCTTTTACCTCGTACCATACGTGGCAATGTTATGGTACTGCGTATATGGTTCCAAGGCAGAATATGATCCAATTGATGGAACACGCCACAATTTAGTCGGGTGAATAATAATTATACCTCACAATGAGTTGTGAGGGGGTATACAGTCGGGTTGTCCGTCCGTCACTAAACTTAACATCAGAGAAATATTATAACTTCTATTTCCTTCATCGAAAATTCTTTATATTTCACGCATATATTCCTCTAAGGCTCTACTTTGATGCTGTGACAAATTTACGAGTTTCCAACCCCCGCAGATCCCAAGGTCAAGGTACTTAGTCTCTTTACAAAACTTAACATCAGAGAAATATGTTATAACTTATATTTCAATCATCGAAAATTCTTTATATTTCACGCATGTCTTCCTCTAAGGCTCTGCTATCATGCTGTGACAAATTCACGACCGTCCAACCCCCGCTGATCCCAAGGTCAAGGTCACATACTTGGTCTCTTTACAAAACTTAATATCAGAGAAATATTTTATATCTTCTTTTCAAAATCCATGACTGTCCAACCCCCACTGACTCTGTCTCTATAGGATCTTAGCTGTTGCTCGGACGTTAAACCCATTCACTTTCACTTTATCATATTCCTCTTGTAGGAACATAGAAAGTCAGTCGGGCGCGGCTGTGGTTGCCGCGGCAACTGCTTGACGAAGCGGTGCGAGTGCCGTAAAGGGGGACAACTCTGCGAGGACCTGTGTAAATGTCTCGACTGTAGCAACAAGGAGGTCCAGATGCCCCAGTCCGCCACGTCCAGCAACGACACCTCCAATACAGACATGGTAAGTCCACCACGTCCAACAACGACACCTCCAATACAGACATAGTAAGTACACCACATCCAACAACGACACCTCCAATACAGACATTGTAAGTCCACCACGTCCAACAACGACACCTCCAATACAGACATAGTAAGTCCACCACGTCCAGCAACGACACCTCCAATACAGACATGGTAAGTCCACCACGTCCAACAACGACACCTCCAATACAGACATGGTAAGTCCACCACGTCCAACAACGACACCTCCAATACAGACATGGTAAGTCCACCACGTCCAACAACGACACCTCCAATACAGACATGGTAAGTCCACCACGTCCGGCAACGACACCTCCAATACAGACATGGTAAGTTCACCATGTCCAACAACGACACCTCCAATACAGGCATGGTAAGTCCACCACATCCAACAACGACACCTCCAATACAGGCATGGTAAGTCCACCAAGTCCAACCAACAAAACCCCTATAGACATAAGTATCCACCACATAACAACGACACCTCCAATAGGATGGTAAGTCCACATCCACACGACACCTCCAATACAGACATGTAAGTCCACCACATCCAACAACGACACCTCCAATACAGACATAGTAAGTCCACCACATCCAACAACGACTCAATACAGACATAGTAAGTCCACACGTCCAACAACGACACCTCCAATACAGACATGGTAGTCCACCACGTCCAAACAACGACCACGATCGACATGGTAAGTCCACCACATCCAACAACGACACCTCCAATACAGACATGTAAGTCCACCACTCCAACAACGACACCTCAATACAACACATAGTAAGTCACCACGTCCAACAACGACACCTCCAATACAGACATAGTAATCCACCACGCCAACAACGACACCAATCCAATACACATAGTAAGTCCCACAACGAACTCCAATACAGAAGTAAGTCCACCACGTCCAACATGCACCTCCCAATACAGACATAAGTAGTCCAACAACGGTCACCAACCTCGTACAGTAACCACCATCCAACAACGACACCTCCAATACAGGCAGTAAGTAAGGCCAAGTACCAACAACCACATCCACGACACTCAATACAGACATGGAAGTCCACCACGTCCAACAACGACCTCCAATACACATGGTAAGTCCACAAGTGAACACAACTCAATACAGACATGGTAAGAGTCCAACAACGTCCACCGGAACACCTCGAATAACACATGGTAAGTCACCACACTCCACACGACCCCAATACAGGCTGGTAAGTCCAAGTCAACAGCACCTCCAATACGGCATTGTACAGTCCAACAACGTCACACACCTCCATAATCACTGGTAAGTCCACCACTCCAACAACGACACCTCCAATACGGCATGGTAAGTCCACCACATCCAACAACGACACCTCCATACAGACATGGTAAGTCCACCACGTCAAAAAATCCAACGACACCTCCGATACAGACATGTAAGTCACCAGTCCAAACAACGACACCTCCAAATTACAAGGGCATGTAAAGTCCACCACTCCAAACAACGACACCTTCCAATACAGGACATGGTAAGTCCACCAAACCACATCCAACAACGACGCCTTCGGTGATACCCCGGAATAGGTAAGTAACCAACGGTCCACAGACACCTCCAATTTACAGGCATGGTAAGTCCACCACATCCACCAACAACGACACCTCCAATACAGGCATGGTAAGTCCACCACATCCAACAACGACGACCTCCAATACAGGCATGGTAAGTCCACCAACGTCCAACAACAACACCTCCAATACAAAAATAGTAAAGTCCACAATCCAACACGACACCTCCAATACAGACATAGTAAGTCCACCACCATCCACAACGCACCTCCAATACAGACATAGTAAGTCCACCACAATCCAACGGAACGACCCCTCCAATACAGACATAGTAAGTCCCCACGGTCCAACCAAGACAACCTCCACAGACATTGGTAAAGTCCACACGTCCAACAACGACACCTCCAATTACAGACATAGTAAGTCACCACGTCCGGCAACGACGACTCCAATACTGACAATAGCTAAGTCCACACGTAACAACAACGACACCTCCAAATACAGAACTGGTAAGTCCACCACGACCAACAACGACACCTCCAATACAGACATAGTAAGTCCACCACGTCCGGCACGACAACCTCCAATACAGACATGGTAAGTCCACCACGTCCAACAACGACACCTCCAATACAGACATGGTAGTCCACCACGTCCAACAACGACACCTCAAATACAGGCATGTAAGTCCACCACATCCAACACGGACACCTCCAATACAGGCATGGTAAGTCCCACCACATCAACAACGACGCCTCCGATACGGACATGGTAAGTCCACCACGTCCAACAACGGACACCTCCAATACAGACATGGTAAGTCCACCACGTCAAACAAAGAACGGACCACCTCCAATACAGACATGGTAAGTCCACCACACCACATCAACACGACACCTCCAATACCAGACAATGGTAGTTCACACATCCAACACGACACTCCAACTACAGGCATGGTAAGTCCACCACGTCCACAACAACGACCACCTCCAATACAGACATGGTAAGTCACCACGTCCAACAACGACACCTCCAATACAGACAAATAGTAAGTCCACCCCACGTCCACAATGACACCTCAATAACAGGCATGGTAAGTCACCAGTCAACAACGGGGGGGGGGACACCTCCAATACAGACATAGTAAGGTCCACCACGTCCGGCAACGACACCTCCAATACAGACATGGTAAGTACACCACATCCAACAACGACACCTCAATACAGACATGGTAAGTCCACCACGTCACAACGACACCTCCAATACAGACATGGTAAGTTCACCACGTCCAACAACGACACCTCCAAATACGACATAGTAAGTCCCACGTCCAACAACGACACCTCCAATACAGGCATGGTAAGTCACCACGTCCAACAACGACACCTCCAATACAGACATGGTAAGTCCACCACGTCCAACAACGACCACCTCCACCTACAGACATAGTAGTCCCACCACGTCGGGCAAAGACAGCTCCAATACAGACATAGGTAAGTTACACCACGTCCAAACAACGACACCTCCAATACAGACATGGTAAGTCCACCACGTCAACAACGACAACCTCCAATACAGACATGGTAAGTAACACCAACGTCAACCAACGACACTCCAATAAAGACATGTGGTAAGTCCACCACGTCCAACAACGAACCTCCAATACAGACATTGGTAAGTCCACACGTCCAACAATGACACCTCCCAATACAGACATGGTAAGTACACCACGTTCAACCAACGACACCTCCAATAAGGCATGGTAAGTCCCACCACGTCCAACAACGACCCACCTCCAATACTGACATAGGTAAGTCCACCACGTCCAACAACGGACACCTCCAAATACAGACATAGTAAGTCCCCACAATCCGGCAACGACACCTCCAATACAGACATGGTAAGTCCACCACATCCAACAACGACACCTCCAATACAGACATAGTAAGTTCACCACGTCCGGCAACGACACCTCCAATACAGACATAGTAAGTCCACCCCCATCGTCCAACAACGACACCTCCAATACAGACATAGTAAGTCAACCACGTCCAACAACGACACCTCCAATACAGACATAGTAAGTCCACCACGTCCAACAACGACACCTCCAATACAGGCATGGTAAGTCCACCACGTCCACAACGACACCTCCGATTACAGACATGGTAAGTCCACCCAAATCCAACAACGACACCGCCAATACAGACATAGTAAGTACACCACGGTCCAACAACCGACCCCTCAATACAGGCATGGTAAGTCCACACGTCCAACAACGACACCTCCAATACAGGCATGGTAAGTCCACCACGTCCAACAACGACACCTCCAATACAGACATGGTAAGTCCACCACATCCAACAACGACACCTCCGATACAGACATGGTAAGTCCACCAGATCCAACAACGACACCTCCAATACAGGCATGGTAAGTCCACCACGTCCGGCAACGACACCTCCAATACAGACATGGTAAGTCCACCACGTCCAACAACAACACCTCCAATACTGGTATGGTAAGTCCACCACGTCCAACAACGACACCTCCAATACAGGCTTGGTAAGTCCACCACATCCAACAACGACACCTCCAATACAGACATGGTAAGTACACCACATCCAACAACGACACCTCCAATACAGACATGGTAAGTACACCACATCCAACAACGACACCACCCCTCCAAATACAGACATGGTAAGTACACCACATCCAACAACGACACCTCCAATACAGGCATGGTAAGTACACCACATCCAACAACGACACCTCCAATACAGACATGGTAAGTACACCACATCCAACAACGCACCTCCAATACAGACATGGTAAGTACACCACATCCAACAACGACACCTCCAATACAGGCATGGTAAGTCCACCACATCCAACAATGACACCTCCAATACAGACATGGTAAGTACACCACATCCAACAACGACACCTCCAATACAGAAATTGTAAGTACACCACATCCAACAACGACACTTCCAATACAGACATGGTAAGTACACCACGTCCAACAACGACACCTCCAATACAGACATGGTAAGTACACCACGTCCAACAACGACACCTCCAATACAGACATGGTAAGTTCACCACGTCCAACAACGACACCTCCAATACAGACATGGTAAGTTCACCACGTCCAACAACGACACCTCCAATACAGACATGGTAAGTACACCACATCCAACAACGACACCTCCAATACAGGCATGGTAAGTCCACCACGTCCAACAACGACACCTCCAATACAGACATGGTAAGTACACCACATCCAACAACGACACCTCCAATACAGACATGGTAAGTTCACCACGTCCAACAACGACACCTCCAATACAGACATGGTAAGTACACCACATCCAACAACGACACCTCCAATACAGACATGGTAAGTACACCACATCCAACAACGACACCTCCAATACAGGCATGGTAAGTCGACCACGTCCAACAACGACACCTCCAATACAGACATGGTAAGTACATCACATCCAACAACGACACCTCCAATACAGGCATGGTAAGTACACCACATCCAACAACGACACCTCCAATACAGACATGGTAAGTACACCACATCCAACAACGACACCTCCAATACAGGCATGGTAAGTCCACCACATCCAACAACGACGCCTCCGATACGGACATGGTATGTCCACCACGTCCAACAACGACACCTCCAATACAGACATAGTAAGTCCACCACGTCCAACAACGACACCTCCAATACAGACATGGTAAGTACACCACATCCAACAACGACACCTCCAATACAGACATGGTAAGTACACCACATCCAACAACGACACCTCCAATACAGACATGGTAAGTACACCACATCCAACAAACGACACCTCCAATACAGACATTGTAAGTAACACCACATCCAACAACGACACCTCCAATACAGACATGGTAAGTACACCACGTCCAACAACGACACCTCCAATACAGACATGGTAAGTACACCACATCCAACAACGACACCTCCAATACAGACATGGTAAGTATCACACATCCAACAACGACCACCTCCAATACAGACATGGTAAGTACACCACGTCCAACAACGAACACCTCCAATACAGACATGGTAAGTTCACCACGGCCAACAACGACACCTCCAATACAGGACATGGTAAGTACCACCACATCCAAACAACGACACCTCCAATACAGGCATGGTAGGTCCACCACGTCTAACAACGACACCTCCAATACAGACATGGTAAGTACACCACATCCAACAACGACACCTCCAATACAGACATGGTAAGTACAGCACATCCAACAACGATACCTCCAATACAGGCATGGTAAGTCCACCACGTCCAACAACGACACCTCCAATACAGGCATGGTAAGTACACCACATCCAACAACGACACCTCCAATACAGACATGGTAAGTACACCACATCCAACAACAACACCTCCAATACAGACATGGTAAGTACACCACATCCAACAACGACACCTCCGATACGGACATGGTAAATGTGCTCATTTTTACAAAATCTGTGAAATAAATTCACTCTGAGATCATCAAATGCATCGGCGGGCTTGACATGCGGGCCACGGCCATCTGGTAATTGATTATCTTATACGAGACATGTGATTTTGTACCTAAGAACATTTGCGATATCTCACGAAAAATATTGACTAAATTTACGATACTTTACATCGAAAGTTAACGACATTTCATATCAAATACGGAACGTAATTCCACATTTGTTATGAAACTTTCGTCATATTTTGATGTTGTTTGCAGAAAATATCACAGTTTCTGTAAATATATTTCATGAAAAATCACTAATGTGTTCTTTGGTACAAAATTACATATAACCGATTCTGTTTACTTACGGCTTTTCCATATTCTTTTTCCCCAGGGGGGGGGGTGGGGTGGGGGTGGGGTGGGGGTGGACTGTATTTTTTAAAACAGCATGGTGGTGGTCGTATTAATTTATTTATTTTTCTACTGGGTGGGGTCTACACGAGTGTTCATCGGTCTCCGCGTAAACAAGTTCGCGTAGCAAACGCGTTGTTTACGCGGAACCGAAGAACATGAGTGTATTATTTCACGCTATTCAATGCTGAACGATTAATTATCCTATTTATTACATTTCTACTACTTAATTTCCTTATTTTTAATAATATTTGTGTTTTATTGAAGAAACTATGTGCGTATGAATGTTTATGGGCGTGTCTTATTTACTACGTGTTGACGTCACTCATTCATAACAATTTTGGATTCATAAAAAAATGGCGCCTTTCTGTCTAATGGACTTCAGTGGATTTTAATATTTATGGCATACACGTATAGGGTAAATACCAAGTCGATGGTGTTACATGTATAATGATTAATATAGAACAAAGAGCAGCTTGATATATTCTTTCACAGATATGCTGTTCACAACGTCTGCCAATAACCAGTACTTGTCAGTGTCCTAATGTCGACACACATCAACGTTATTTATGACACGACTTTAGCAATATTAGTTGACCTCAGCTTCCGGCAGTGGTAATAATCAAACGATTTCACATATTGCTCCCTAAGAATAACATTTTCTGGTGGTGGGGCTTAAAGGAGAAATAAATTCTGGTGGTGGGGGATGTTTTATGCAATTTCTTTTTTTTTTCTGGAGGTAGGGGTTAAATGAGAAAGCAATTCTGGTGGTGGGGTTTTTTTATGCAAAAATTCAATTCCGGTGGTGGTGGGTTATTAAAAAAAAAAATTCTGGTGGTAGTGGGGTTATGCAAGAAATACATTCTGGTGGTGGGGGGTATAATTTTATGTAAATTCCGGTGGTGGTACCCTTAAAAAAAAAGCCAGTCCCGCCCCCACCCAGGGGAATTTTTCTGGAAAAGCCCTTACATGTTTTACATTTGCTCATGATCAACAGGCATACAGGCTCTTGTTGACTTTGATCTCCGGCCTTAAATGGCCTTAGCTGTTTATAGGCCGTTAAACACCAATAAATCAAATCAATCATTGACATTGTGACTGGAGAGATGGGGATTATGGCATGTGTGACCAGTGTAGACCCAGACCAACCTGCTCATAAACACAGTCTGCTCAGGGTGTGCACTGTTCAGCATTATATCAGTGAAACACGTATCATTCTCCTCCTTACAAACCGTATATCAGGCTCCTACAGTGTGCTAACAGATCAACACCTAGACTTCACACAAATGCACAGCTCCAGATAAGTTTTGTATCTAAAGAGTATTATGCCCCCATATTTCAAATTCAATGTGTATTTTACTTTTACAAATGCAGTATTGATCGTCTCCCTTTAATTTTAAATAGGGAACAAATGATAAAAAAATAAATTAAATTTAAATGCAAAAAGCTTGCAGCTCAACTATTAGTAAATTTTCAAATTTATGACAGTATGTTCACTACTCTATTTGAAAATAAATGCGTATTTTCACATTGCTGTGAGTATTTTGTACACTCACTTTTGGTAATAACTTTTGTGTAAAATAAGCCAATGTGCACCTTTATCTGGAGCTCTGGGTCAATATCTAGACTCGACACAAATGTCAGATGAGACTACGCGAATGCCATACTCCCCATTTCTCCAGTCACGTCCACATATTATGGGTGTACATTCCTTTTGCAGGGCCGGTGTTATAGACTGGATTATGGTTCATTACACAGGTATACATATCAGGTTTTACTCGGAAGTGCTTAGTTGCTTGGTCAGGAGCATGTGATAATTTAATGTCCATCTGTCAGTAGACAATTTTCCTTGTTCGGCGAACTACTTCTACAATTGTTGGCCAATTCTCTTCATACTCTATACATCCCAGCCATCCAGTGCAGGAGTGCGTAACGTACAAAATATTCACTGTCCCACCGATCCATCCACAGTTATGCCGCTGTTTCTTCTATCACTCACTCAATGATTGCTGTTGTACTCGTGAATGCTCAACAGCAGTGGCATTTTTTTTAAACATTTTTTCATTTTGTAGTAATTATGCCCCCTATGTGATATCAATTGGGGCATATTGTGTTGTTCTGAGGTTCTGTATGTTCGTCCGT